>JAXIVJ010013910.1:0-32500 GCA_036785665.1 Chirona hameri | reverse complement strand
AAATGGCACATGGGTCTTTGTATTTTGCAAAAGATTCGTGAGTCTGGTGAACATTGAAAAAAATTTAGTCATTTCCTGGGGATTTATATGCATTTTCATGTTTCCCCAATGACCTGAATTGAGAGGTCACAAAATCTACTTTGCCTTAGGTCATCGATATAAAAATCATCCGAAATAGCAGAATTGTTGGTATTTATGACCTGATTAAATCCTGTAAGTTTCCAACTGATCGGATAAACAATATGGCTGTGGCCAGTGGCGTATTTAGAAATCAGCCAAGGGGGGGGGGGGGGGCACATGCTTTTGGAGCACAATTCATGTTTTGAGTCTTGTCTTACCAGGGCGTCGCCACCGGGGGGGGGGGGGCAAGTTCGCTCGGAACTAGTGATGCCAAAAAAAATCACCAAATGCAGGGGCCGGCACCACCACCGCCACCGCACAAAATTTGGTTGGCACCGCACAAAGCCCGGCCAACATCTGGCAGCACCGCACCAGGCCCGGCAGCCTGCCGGCATATCTGCTTTATTCTAGCCTTAAACTCTTAAAATAGGAATAGACAGAAAAGGAAAACGCATGCTTGATGGCATAGCACATGTCCAAATGAGAAGGTTATCTATGGATGATTTGTGGATTGCTAATGGATTGCTATAATTGAAAGTTCGGAGTGCTTCCCCAGTGACGTCCACACCTAATGTTAAACCGCCGGGCGATCCAACACATAGGAAATACCGGGACGACGCCCCCTGTGGCACTGGTGCGCGGTTGCGTATCAGACAAAAATCGGGTCAGCTGATGATTGGCCCATGATTGGTGCATTCAAACACCAAAAGAAATACAGGCCAGCTGATGCTCGTTCCTACGATTCCGGAGATACCAAATAACAAATTTGCCGGGACCGGAGCCGGGTCGGGAAAGTCGGGATATCGGATTGTTTTCTATTTCAGCGTTAAATCTGTTAGATGAAACCGGTTGTAACTTATTCATAATAAATTAGTGTATGATATTGATGTTCCTATTGTAATATTCAAAGAGATATAGGTAGACAATGCTTATTTTGTTCAAGAACCTTATAGATAATACGTATAAAACCGCTTGAATTATCAGTAAAAAAAACTTTGTCTGGTTATCTTGAAATTTACACACAAATGGAGTCCGTGCCGAATGGACACATCATATTCTGGAGTGTGACTTCGGCGCCAAGGGGGGGGCATGGCCCCCATGGCCCCCCTTAAATACGCCACAGCCTATGGCACAACCGTATATTTTTAAGTGGGATCACTAGACTTGACCTAGTGACCTGACCTGAAGAGACCCGAGGTAACAAATAACAGGATTTGGGCAACTGATAGGCAAACAGTTCTGCCAAAATGGCGATGCGAAACGCCGTCGTTTTCCACTATTTCGGAAAAACCTAAGGGGGATATCCACCCCCTGTTGTTGCGCGTGTTAAACGTCTGCCACACAGACACCCCCCCCCCCCCCCCTCCCTCAGCCTAAAAATCCTGGCGATGCCAATGTATGGATCCTTCTAAGCATGGATCAATGTATGGATCCTTCTTCTATTTCTACACCTAAGAAATTGGAGTAATCAACCTTCGGTATTTTCATGCTCTGCATGCCCAATGTGCTCAACCTGCCGCGCGAGTTGGATCAAATGACAACAATAATGGGGTAAGTGGAGCAATACTTAACATTTTATTTCGTGCCATTTTTTAAAGTATATACGTGGGTTTGTGAAAATAGTCGTTTTTGTAATTAGGAAAGGTAAATTTTCGGACCCTTCCAGTCTTTTTGAGGCTCTGGCTCGACTGTCTCACTGGATCCACCGTTGATTATTGAAGCCGTAGTTCCTATTCAATCAAAGCATGACATTTGAAACAGTATTGCGTTAAAAACAACATGACCTTGGACATTGTAATTGGACTTAGTTATGAAAAAGGTGCAAGTACAGAAAGAAGTACGTTGTAGCAATATAAAATACAAAATTTACACCTATGGTATGGCGTGAGTTGTTAGGCAAAAAAAACTGTTAACCCGGCATTGGCTGGGGTTTCCAGATTCCTTCCATTGACTGGGGTGAGGGGGGCGTTTTTAGCCCCCCCCCCCCCCTGGTTATGTTCCGAACCAAATATCGCAGCGAGACTCGCAAGGCGGCATTCGAAAGCTCTCAATAAGGCAAATCTGAAGCGCACTATAAAGTTGCAAATTCAGGTCACATGTCAGGTTACGGGCAGGTCAAAGGTCAAAATCGAGGTATTTTAGTGTATGGACCATACTTTCCATCCAAAGCCTTCGATTGAGACCATGATCAGTGATCACCCAGAGTGCTCTCAAAGGTATAATACACATCCAGCATGAGCTAAAGGGAGATTGTTGGCAAAGATCAAGGTCAAGGTCAGGTCACAAAAGGTCACTATGCGCAAAATATATACGAAAGTCATGCAACATATGTTTTATGAGTTATGTTATATGTATAATTCGATAGTGATAGTCATTTTACCATCTGACCTCATTTAAGTAAGGTTAACCCTCGCCCGGGTATGGGGGTGGATGCCCCCTCGGTTTTCTGGAATAACTCGCGTAGTTTCCAACCGATTTCGATGCAACTTTCAGTACCCTACTTTTGAAGAAAAAAATCCCATATAATCTGAAAATTTTAAATTTCTAAACCACATGACCCGTGACCTATGACCTGTTTATCAAGGTCATGTCAGGCGCAACTGGCATCCCGCAGTATCGATGCTTGTAACTTCTGCAGTTTTCGAGTGTTTGTTGTTCAGGAGCATATGCACAGGTGTTTACAGGTGGCAGTTGTGGTTTTCACTGAGATTGTGACCTCGATTGACCTTTTCAGAGGTAAACTGAGGTCATTGACCTCCGATGACCTTATATGACTTTTTTGGGCTTCTGTCGATTTCTAGGACATTTTGCGACGCTGATTTCAAATTTGGGATCCATTTTACATAATTATATGTTCCACTGGGGTCGTGTGCTTCCACAGGTCAACCGAGGTCACTGACCTCAGATGACCTGACATGACCTTTTTGGAATTAGGCCGTTTTTAGGACATGTTGTGACGCTGATTACGAATTTGGCCCCCATTAGGCATTATGATATGCTCATTCACGATTCTAGCTCGATAAAATTCAATTTAAACGCATTTTCAATTTTGATGACATTTGGGTCATTTACATGACTTCAGACGTCACCTAATGACCCAAGACCTTAAAATCGGGTATCAGCGGCTTCCTCTCGTCACAATCAACACGCTCGTCTTTGAATCGAAGCTCTAGCTCAATTAGGGGCGAAATGTTAAGGGAGTCGTACCCCCCCCCCCCCCCCCCCCCCCCCCCCCCCCCCCCTCCTACCCGAACAAGTAGTGGTTTTGCCCTACCCGGGCGAGGGTTAATGTCAAGCTCAGGTCAAGGTCAGGTCACATCAGGTCAAAATTCGAAATTGATAAATCTAAATAAAAAAGGTATGTTTCTAGACCAATGTTGTCTCAGAAATACTGTGCTGACATTTATTTGTCTGTATCTGGTGACTAAAAGCACAAAAAAAACGCAATTAAAAAATATGACGTCATGAGTTACTCATACTTAGGAAGCCATACGTCAGTTAAAAATAAAGATTTTGCTTTTAAATTTGGTTTGGGTATTTTACACATGTGGTTCTCCAGCATGTATTCCGTTTGTTTAATGTTTGAAAATGTTGATGTTGAGGGCATTTTGTTTTTATTGTTGTTGTTTTCATTTTTGGGGTAATTTTTTTTCAGAATTCCGAGGAACCCATTTTGTAGCTCTGGCCATCCGCTATATTTTGACGTTTTCATCACATTTTGCTCATAATATGGCATTTATACGGTCTGTTAAAGTTTGGCTGATTTTTTCGTCAAATTCGTGTGTAGTGACGTCACTAAATTCGCTATACCTCGATTGTTTTGACGATATTGCTTCATTTTTGCACAGAAGACGTACAATTGATGTAGGAGATGGTACCCGAAGTTTCACGTCGATAGCGCTATTGTTTTTTTGTTTTTTTTTAAATATTGCGAAAGTTCGTCAGGGTGGCGAAAAACACCCCCCCCCCCCCCTTAGCCAATGGCGGGTTAACTGGCATTTTCCATCAGTCATGCTTACGTATGTTTGCCTTTGTGTGTTATTTTGGGATCTTAGCTTGCCCCCGGCCAGTGTCCCAAAATGTGTCGATTTGGGTGGGAAATGACACCTAAATATGAATAATTTTCCACTCTCGCTCCCCATTTTAGGTGTGTATTTTCCACTCCCAAATGATAAATTGTGATATTGATTCTGACATAAATAGACATAAATATAGACTAAAAATACATAATTTCAAAGAAAATTACTGCTTTTCATATTCAAAGCAGAAATCAATATTGTACCATTTTCTACATAATTTTCCACTCCCATGGTCTTTTTTGTGCTCGAATTTTTCACTCTGACACCCAAGCAAAAATTGAATTTTGGGACACTGTGATTTTCCCTTAAAATAGGTGCTGATCGTGAGTCCCTGTGAGTTGCCAGTTGTGAGTCGGCTGCAATAGTTCCCGACTGGCCGTCCACGGTACAAAGCGCCCTGCCAGCTCAGGATGCCCCCGCCAGCTTCTGTCTGGCCAGTGATCACTGAGAGCCAGTGATCACTGAGGCTCTCTGCCTGCCGGCAACTGCTGCGGCCGATCGGGGCGGGCAGCACCGCCGAGCTGACTCGTCCTGCCTGCCGGCAACTGCTGCGGCCGACCGGGGCGGGCAGCACCGCCGAGCTGACTCGTCCTGCCTGCCGGCAACTGCTGCGGCCGATCGGGGCGAGCAGCACCGCCGAGCTGACTCGTCCTGCCTGCCGGCAACTGCTGCGGCCGATCGGGGCGGGCAGCACCGCCGAGCTGACTCGTCCTGCCTGCCGGCAACTGCTGCGGCCGATCGGGGCGGGCAGCACCGCCGAGCTGACTCGTCCTGCCTGCCGGCAACTGCTGCGGCCGATCGGGGCGGGCAGCACCGCCGAGCTGACTCGTCCTGCCTGCCGGCAACTGCTGCGGCCGATCGGGGCGGGCAGCACCGCCGAGCTGACTCGTCCTGCCTGCCGGCAACTGCTGCGGCCGATCGGGGCGGGCAGCACCGCCGAGCTGACTCGTCCTGCCTGCCGGCAACTGCTGCGGCCGATCGGGGCGGGCAGCACCGCCGAGCTGACTCGTCCTGCCTGCCGGCAACTGCTGCGGCCGATCGGGGCGGGCAGCACCGCCGAGCTGACTCGTTTGCTCGCCGTTCGCGGAACGGACCGGCCTTCTTTCGTCATGAGTGCATCTCGCAAATGTCGAGTGATGCTTTTTGCTACCGGGAGCCCGTTTTCCGCAGCTGGAACTACCTTTCCGCCGCAGCGCGTAATTGCTCAGTCTTTGTTTCGTCCTGCAGCTTGGAAGCGACGCGTGCACCTGCTGATTTTCCCGGTCTGCTTCCTGATCAATTGCAGCGCGGTAGCGTGTCGCCCAATTGGCCTCACCGAGGAAGGAAACACCGCGAAATCACTGGCCAGCATCGTAGAGCCGCATGCATTCCTGTCTTACAAGTTAGTATCATGTCATTACCGGGTGTGCTGGTGATGAGTCATGGGCCACGGCGCTCTCCTATACGGGTCGGACGCTCCTGACGAGCCGTTTTGATGGCGCTCGCGTGGCAGTGGCGGCTGCACGCCGGCAGCGCGTGCCCTCTCAGCGCACCCTCGGCGGCGCCCCTCTCAGACGTGACGTGTGGCCGCCGCCGGGCGCTGGTCGCTCCGGCTCGCACTGTGCAGACCCAGAACCAGAGCGGCGCCGCCCGCCGCCAGTTCGGGGCGCTCCTGCGGAGGCGGGCGGCCGGGAAACGCCGCCCCATTGGGAGGCAGGTCACGCCTGAAGCCCGCCGCCGCCGCCGCCGGTCTGACGCCGCGCCGCCGTCGGAGATGGAGGGCCGCGCGTGACTCCACCCTGCCCGGGAGTCGCCCGCTCACAGTGTGCCAAATTCCAGGTTAAAAAACGAGCGTGTCACGCCGTGACCCAGACGTCGACAGTCGGCACTTAGCCGAAACAGCTCATAAACCAGACAGTCAAAGCGGTTTATCAACCAGACAATAGATTTGTCAGTTTCTGGCATCGGCGCTGCGCTTGGTGCGGACTTGTGGAGGATTCGAGTTCGGAGATTATCGCGAGAACGTCCGTGGTGCGAACAGGAAAACGGTCGGCCGTGTGTCGGTGTTGGTGCTGATAGATGGCGTTGCAGGGCGGATATGGGATCCCTCCGGGCGGCGGGCGGAAGTCGAACAGATCACTCCTGTGGATGAGGACGAAATGATGGTCTCTTCGGCCGGCGCCAGCGCCTTCATTACGTGCTGACTCTGCTGCCGGTGAGAATACCGAACACGAGGGAGGCAGACTCAAATGAACCAGTGAGAATACCGAACACGAGAGACGGAGGCTCAAAGGAACCGGTGAGAATACCCCGAACACGAGGGAGGGGGCTCAAAGGAACCGGTGAGAATACCCCGAACACGAGGGAGGGGGCTCAAAGGAACCGGTGAGAATACTGAACATGAGGGAGGCAGGCTCAAAGGAACCGGTGAGAATACCGAATACGAGGGAGGGGGTGCTCAAAGGAACCGGTGAGAATACCGAACACGAGGGAGGGGCTCAAAGGAACCGGTGAGAATACCGAACACGAGGGAGGGAGGGTCAAAGGAACATGTGAAAATACCGAACACGAGGGAGGCAGGCTCAAAGGAACCGGTGAGAATACCGAACACGAGGGAGGGAGGATCAAAGGAACCGGTGAAAATACCGAACACGAGGGAGGGGGTGCTCAAAGGAACCGGTGAGAATACCGAACACGAGGGAGGGGGCTCAAAGGAACCGGTGAGAATACCGAACACCAGGGAGGCAGGCTCAAAGGAACCGGTGATAATACCGAACACGATGGAGGAGGCTCAAAGGAACCGGTGAGAATACCGAACACGAGGGAGGGGGCTCAAAGGAAGAAACGAATCGTATTGTGTTCTCCGGTATTGTCCTCCTCGTAGTTGAGCGGTGGTTGGCTCTGTTCCATTCGGCTCTGAAAGGTCTGACGGTTCGGTGTACGGCGGTCTGCCTCTGAGTGAGGCCGACACCGGCTCACACTCCAGAGTGAGGCCGACACCGGCTTCTCACTCCAGAGTGAGGCCGACACCGGCTCACACTCCAGAGTGAGGCCGACACCGGCTCACACTCCAGAGTGAGGCCGACACCGGCTCACACTCCAGAGCGAGGCCGACACCGGCTTCTCACTCCAGAGTGAGGCTGACGCCGGCTCACACTCCAGAGTGAGGCCGACACCGGCTCACACTCCAGAGTGAGGCCGACACCGGCTTCTCACTCCAGAGTGAGGCCGACACCGGCTTCTCACTCCAGAGTGAGACCGACACAGGCTCACACTCCAGAGTGAGGCCGACACCGGCTCACACTCCAGCGTGAGGCCGACACCGGCTTCTCACTCCAGAGTGAGGCCGACACCGGCTCACACTCCAGAGTGAGGCTGACACCGGCTCACACTCCAGAGTGTGGCCGACACCGGCTTCTCACTCCAGAGTGAGGCCGACACCGGCTCACACTTCAGAGTGAGGCCGACACCGGCTTCTCACTCCAGAGTGAGGCCGACACCGGCTTCTCACTCCAGAGTGAGGCCGACACCGGCTTCTCACTCCAGAGTGAGACCGACACCGGATCACACTCCAGAGTGAGGCCGACACCGGCTCACACTTCAGAGTGAGGCCGACACCGGCTCACACTCCAGAGTGAGGCCGACACTGGCTCACACTCCAGAGTGAGGCCGACACCGGCTCACACTCCAGAGTGAGGCCGACACCGGCTCACACTCCAGAGTGAGGCCGACACCGACTCACACTCCAGAGTGAGGCCGACACCGGCTCACACTCCAGAGTGAGGCCGACACCGGCTCACACTCCAGAATGAGGCCGACACCGGCTTCTCACTCCAGAGTGAGGCCGACACCGGCTCACACTCCAGAGTGAGGCCGACACCGGCTCACACTCCAGAATGAGCCCGACACCGGCTCACACTTCAGAGTGAGGCCGACACCGGCTCACACTCCAGAGTGAGGCCGACACCGGCTCACACTCCAGAGTGAGGCCGACACCGACTCACACTCCAGAGTGAGGCCGACACCGGCTCACACTGCCGACACCGGCTCACACTCCAGAGTGAGGCCGACACCGGCTCACACTCCAGAGTGAGGCCGACACCGGCTTCTCACTCCAGAGTGAGGCCGACACCGGCTCACACTCCAGAGTGAGGCCGACACCGGCTCACACTCCAGAGTGAGGCCGACACCGGCTCACACTTCAGAGTGAGGCCGACACCGGCTTCTCACTCCAGAGTGAGGCCGACACCGGCTTCTCACTCAGCTCCAGCTGATGACGATGGATGGATTATCCAGCTGCTGTGGGAGTCGCTGCTGCGGTGGACTGCGGGAGTGGCGGTACATTGAAGTGGGAGGGCGGGGCAGGCTGTGACTGGTCATCCCGGTCAAGGGCGGATCCAGCCTGCCGTTTTTTTTGGGGGGACCGTTTTCAGCTGACCTTACCTACCCTCAATTTCGAATTTCTTCCCGGATTTGGGCCACTTTATTTTGCAACCACACGATTTCTAATGATTTCTTTATTTGGATATTTTGGTGTTTTTCTTTAGCTTTTCGACCTTTTGGGATATCGAAAAAGGGTGGCCTTGCCTGCAGTTTTATAAAATGTCAGCTTGCAGTTTTTATTGTTCCGACATTGCCTTACATTGAGCAAAACTATGTCAATTGTCAGCTGTACCCAGGGGCGTCGCCGATAATTTTTGAGTGTGCCCCCCCCCACACTCAAAAATTATCGGTGGTCGGCTGAAATGACGAGAAAAAAATACCCCATTTTGTATGCGTGTATTTAAGCCTTTCAGCATTTTTAATGTGGATTTCCATGTTATAACTTAGGTACTTGTTACTTAGCGCCGCTAAGCGGCGCGAAATTTTTACGGGTTTGCCTGATAAAACCCAGAAACATAGGCGGTGGGCCTTGCAGAGAATAAGAAGCTAAGCATGGAACAGAATCAACATAAACATTCCTTCAATTCACTGTTACAACGAACCAAAGACGATGGCTATGGCTTCGTTATGACGATGGCCACCGATGTGACGCCGTGAAGCGGCGTGAAAATGTTAATTTTAGTTCGTGGGAAACGAAATTTTAATATTTGAACCAAACCGTAAGTGGAGTCAAGCCTCAGGTAACGCCTATTCCTGGTTGCACATCTCGGTATGATGAAGAATAATGCAATTAAGGTAGTTTTTCATATACATATTCTTCGGATAGTAAATAACGATGACCGGTGGCAGTCAGCGCTCAATAGTACATATGATAATAACAACTGTATACATATCTACCGAACTGTAACAAACAACTGGTAACAGTGCAAATGGTTTGAAAGCAGCAAAAGGCAGAACGACTTTTCCGCACATAAATGGTCCCTGCGGATCTGGAGGAGCCTGGGGCGAGATGGCGTGGGGAGATCAGGGTAATAGAACAACGGGTAGAACAGTAAGGAATGTAACGCCCAAATGAATTAGACAAGATGTAATTTTTTTGGTAATTGTTTTGTCTATTATAAATTAAAGGTATTGTTTGCTATCAATAACTTGTATTTCCATAGATTATATCTTTATTTATTGAATCCAATTCCAGCAAATATACGAAGTAGTAATCGAAGTAGTTATATTTCAGTACCTGTGGTAGCATTTGGAAGCGGTCATATTACATTATATACGAAGTAGTAGTCGAAGAGATATATTTCAGTACCTGTAGTAGCATTTGGAAGCGGTCAGCGGTCGTTCCGACATTGGTTAACACCAATTTAACTCCTTTGCGCCCGGAATATCGAAAAAATGGAAATACAAACGGTGTAGCTAAGGCTTGTTGTAGCTATCTGGTCCAGCAGTCGGATTTAAAATATATGCCATAGGTTACGAGCCAGCCTCGTCTGAAAATCATCGATTTAGCATGGGAATCCTATGGTGTAGTAGGTTTTTAACGCCCAAACGCCCAAATGCTGCTAACCGTTACTGGTGGGGGTTGGGGAGATGGTCCTGGCCTGAGCGCTGCTCGGACGCACGCTAGTAGCGCTAGTAGCGCTAGTAGCGCTTTCGTTCTCCATTGCAACCAGGCGTCAGCCAATGAAAAGCCGGAATGTGTTCTCTTTCTGGCTTTTCATTGGCTGACGCCTGGTTGCCATGGAGAACGAAAGCGCTACTAGCGCTACTAGCGTGTGTCCGAACAGTGCTCCTGTCACACTATTAGCTCTTAGGTCCAGCAAGCTGGACATCGCTGGAGCAGCTTCCGGGCGTCGATGTCCGCGTCTTTGCGTTCGCGTCGCTTTTTTGCGGAACTCGGCAGACTAGCTAAACATGTAGCCCGCTTGAAGGTTAATATTGTATGAAGGTAGTGGGCCCTGCTGGGGCAAGAAATAAGGTACCGCCAAGGAGAGACTCTGCCAGACATTTTATTTATTTATTTTCCCATTTTCCAAATTTGTATAAGAAATTGCGTGTTTTGTGTCATGCCGCGAAGCGGCGCGAAATTTGCAAGTTTTTCACTGTGGATACCTGGATTTTGACTGCTGCAAAGGCAATTTTTGCAACTGTACGTCCGACCGTTTGGGAGGGGGCAAATCATAGTTTCAGGACCTTTGGGAGGGTCATGGCCCCTTTGCCCCCCCTGGATCCGCCCCTGATCCCGGTACGTCAAACTACCACCAACGAATTCTGTCACTGAAGTGGACTTGCGTAATCGGAAGACTGTCCAGATATGCGCAGCAGGTTCCGCTCAAAACGCATTAGTCTCAGAAACCCATTCAGACATTTTGCCAAATGTGTTTATGTCGAGAGCAAAATTCATGGTCATCAACTGATATTTCAATTTGAGAAATGTGATGGAATGCCCAGCTTAAGAATATACTTGGTTATCACAGCTGACGCCCAACATTTATTCTGAATTCGGCAGCGATAACTCATTAAATACAAAGTTTTATAAAGATTTGCTGAAAAATTTATTAAAAAGTTCATAAAATGTAGTTATCCCATTTTTAAGAGTTTTGTCGTATAAGACAAAACCCCATCACTTCATGAGACAATGACCTACCAGGAGTTTGGTTTTATGAAAATAATTGTGGGTGCCCAAACTGAAATTTATTTTGCCCCACCCATCCCACTCCAGCAGCCAACGAAAAACATTGGTGCTGTTTTTTCGTAGGTAGGAAGGGGAAGGTGGGAGAATCATTGGTGCTGTTTTTTCGTAGGTAGGAAGGGGAAGGTGGGAGAATCATTGGTGCTGGTTTTCGTAGGTAGGAAGGGGAAGGTGGGAGAATCATTGGTGCTGGTTTTTCGTAGGTAGGAAGGGGAAGGTGGGAGGTAGGTAGGAAGGGGAAGGTGGTGGTAGGAAGGGGAAGGTGGGAGAATCATTGGTGCTGTTTTTTTCGTAGGTAGGAAGGGGAAGGTGGGTAGGTGGTACGTAGGAAGGTGGGAGAATTCGGATCATTACGATGGTGGGAGAATTCGGATCATTACGATGGTGGGAGAATTCGGATCATTACGATGGTGGGAGAATTCGGATCATTACGATGGCAGGTGGGAGAATTCGGATCATTACGATGGCAGGTGGGAGAATTCGGATCATTACGATGGCAGGTGGGAGAATTCGGATCATTACGATGGCAGGTGGGAGAATTCGGATCATTACGATGGTGGGAGAATTCGGATCATTACGATGGCAGGTGGGATAATTCGGATCATTACGATGGCAGGTGGGAGAATTCGGATCATTACGATGGTGGGAGAATTCGGATCATTACGATGGCAGGTGGGAGAATTCGGATCATTACGATGGCAGGTGGGAGAATTCGGATCATTATGATGGTGGGAGAATTCGGATCATTACGATGGCAGGTGGGAGAATTCGGATCATTACGATGGCGAAAACTTCACTGAGTTTGATCGTGACGATGATAATGAAACAAATAATCGATAACCCCATAATAAATAAATAAATAAATTGAGTCCGAAATTATACTGTTAAAAATGTCTGCTGAGGCTTCATCAGATAATGAATAATACCGATCGGTATAACCGATATTATCTTTGCCGATGAAGCCGCAACAGACATAATACATATAACAGTATAATTTTTTTCTAAATTTACTTGTTTATTTATTATGAGGTTCCAGGTTATTTCCTTTATTAACCCGCGCCGTGCCGGTGTGCTCGGCGCCACCTTCGCCGTGCCGGGGGGGGGCGTTTCGACGCCCCCCTTCTAACTCTGCTCCTAGGCAACGTAGCGCAAAACGAAAAACAGCGTTGGAAAGCTCGTCAACAATGATTTAGAAACTACTTTAGTGATTTTTTCGCTCAGGTTATTATTGAGGTCACCAGAGGTCATCATAGGTCAAATTTTCCCGTTTTAGGTAACTTGATCCTGAAATCCCACGATATCTCGGGAACTATGATAGCTAGGACGAAACCGAAAAAAGCAATAGATAGCTCTTGAAACGCTCCAGTAAGGTTTTACCGTCAGATTTGAGTTCAGGTCAATAGTTGAGGCTCCAGAGGTCATCAAAGGTCAAAATGGCTGTTATCTTGGAAAAAGTTTTTCGCGAATAACTTTTTTGCTATTCAAGATAGAGCATTGATTGTGGCTCCATCGTGTTTCCATCGGCAAGGCGCATCGTAAAATATACATATTGACCTTGGAAAGTCAATTAAAAAAAATTGACCTCAGGTGAAGGTCACATGGTGACCAAGTCGGTCACGATGGGTCATATTGCATATGAGTCGATGCGTCTTGACGAGAAAATCACATTCGTGCCTTCTTCAAGTTTCTATCTCTCTTCGATCAAAAGTTATTGGCAAAGAAGTGTATGTGACCTCATGTGACCTCGGATGACCTTGTGGGGGGTTAAATAAACCAAAATAGTATCTGGGTAATGAAGAATGGTCTATTACCACATGATCCTGAAGAAAAAACGTTGATTGGATGCGTTTACATGGAAAGCAAAGCATTTCAATATTTCCCCATTGACTTATAATGGGGAAGGTCACGTGATCGATCAGACCTTAGGTCACCAAATAAAAAAATCCGAGATATGCAAATTGTAGGTAATGATATCCTTATCAAACTCTAAAAGTTTAAAAGTGATCACCCGGAAACTGTAGACGTGGCACGACCACAAACTTTTTATGAGGTTGGGTCACGTGACCTGACCTGGTGACCTGACCTGATAAGACCTGAAACTTTTGGTTTCACAAAAGTTGTAAAAATGTTCAGCGGACAGGTACTGAAAATTTCAGCTACCTGGCTTCAACGGTTTTTAGCTATTGGCAAAAAACGGAGGGGGGCGTCTAAACGCCCCCCCCCCCCCCCCCCCCCCCCCCGGCACGGCGCGGGTTATCATCGGAATTCGGATTACTTAAAGGGAAATAATGACCTTTTGATTTTGTTAGCAACAATTTCTTGGGCTCCCGTTATATTTTTAAAATTATTTTATTTAAATTTAAGAATTAAATAAAATTATTCCCAAATTCAAAGTTGTAAGTTTGGAAGAAATACAAAACAAGTACCTTGTGTACATCATGAAGGTCATTGACAAATTCGTCCTTCCCTACCATTGTTAACATCGAGTGCGGCATTTGTGGAGCCTCTGTGACATTTCCGATCAAACTGAGCGCTGCTCGGACACCCGCTAGTAGCGCTTTCGTTCTCCATGGCAACCAGGCGTCAGCCAATCAAAAGCCAGAAAGGGAATACGTTCTGGCTTTTCATTGGCTCACGCCTGGTTGCCATGGAGAACGAAAGCGCTACTAGCGTGCGTTCGAGCAGCGCTCTGATCCGTGAAGCAATCCGTACTGACTATCAGTATAAGTCATGAATAACAACAACATGCAAACTATACCAACTCGAATAAAATAAGAGCGGAATGAATTGAACCCCAGGCAAGCTAGTATTCGCAAAGCACTCGGCACTGCGCCACAATGGCAAAAGGTGAGGGAAATGCATATTGGATACAATATTATTACGTCACAAGTTTCTGAAGTGTCAACTACTATGAAATACAGTGATAAAATACCTTTAATAATGATTGACAAGAAAATTCAAACTTAAAAACAATCATTTGAATAAGTCTTTAATTAGCTTTCAACTCTAAATCAGATATATTTTGCAATGCTACACAAGAATGGCACCAATGACGTCATTAACAAAGCCTGCTACGGGACTTGGGTATACTAATCAGGAACAACTCGCCAAGTGCGCCGAGATGGTTAAGTGCGCCGAGAAGCATGACAATGACTTTGTAAACAAATCGCCGACGCTAAATAGGTCGCCGTCGATGTGCATCGATGAGCTTCTGATTTAATTGCCAGTTTTGTGTTATTGTTCGTTAGTTTTTTTGGGAAAAATTATTATTTTTCATGATAAAATAAAGCATAGTGTTATATACAGCCACAGACAAACTATACACAACTCCTAATGTTGAAAACAAATGAATCGAATTGCAAAAATTGAGGGTCGCAACCACTAACTATGCCGCGTTGATGTGCATCGATGAGCTTCCGATTTTATTGCCACTTTTTCCAATCGCTGTTAGTTTTAGAAGATCGCCGGGCATATAATCACAACAAGCAGAACGCACAATATATTTTCCACTCCATTGCGTAAAAAAATAATACGGGAAAAGCCCGCAGTTTGATGAGGACCAAAAGTACTTGACAAAAGGTCAGAAATAGTGCAAGTACCGGTCGTTAAAAGTGTGGAACGCTTATCAACTTTAACTTGAAATATCTTTCGGTAGGAAAGTTTTCATGCAAAATGTGATGAATTTACAATATATTTTGATCTCGTCTGGCGATTTCAAGTGCTAACTCCATTTTAGTGGGAAAAGGTCATTATTTCCCTTTAAGCTTTGACTGACGTCACCTGGCTGTGTCATTACCGAGCGGGCGCGAAGCGCCCGTGAGGTTTCTCGTCAACTTACTAGACAAATTTACATTTGACCCGGCCCGGCCCGACCCGGCCATACAGACGTTTTCGGAAGCTAATAACTTTGCAACCACTGCTACGATTGAGATTGGTTTTTCACCATTGGATAGGTCCATGAAACCAATGTTGTTTTTGGTATGGTGCGTTCTGATAGAGGTGGTACCACAGCGCTGGCAGTTGGCAAACGCGAACGTCGAAATGAACAAAAAAACTTGCAAAAATGATTCTTGATAAAAAATGGCTGTATTATTCTAAGCATTAATGTATACGCTGCAGCATGCAGCGCTCAGGACGTACTCTCTTTTGGTGGATTTGAGAAAGGAGATCATGAACAATTTAATACAACTTAATTTGTATGTTGGCATGCATTGAGGCCTGGCAATTTTTCTGGAGGACTAAACCAGTAAAGCGCCGTAGTTGGCGATGAACGAGCGAGTGCGAAGGAAAATGTATGGGGAATTTCAACTCGATCGGGAAAGTAATTTCTGAGATACAAAAAAAAGGTGCGCACGTGCAGAGGTACCCACCTTCGACTTGTGGGAAAGTGGGGGCTGAGAGGTCCCTAACCCACACACCAAATTTTGAACACAATCGGCTCAGCCCGTTCCAGAGATATAAAATAGGGGTGTACACGGGCGCACGTGCAAAGCCACCCCACCCCTGACTTGTGAAAAGGCGGCGGCTGAGAGGTCCCTAACTACACACCAAATTTGAACACAATCGGCTCAAACCGTTCCTGAGATTACAGAATAGGGATGGTGCACGTGCGCACGTGCAGAGGCACCCACCCCTGACAGGCTGACTTGTGGGAAAACTGGCGGATGAGAGGTCCCTAACCACACACCAAATTTGAACACAATCGGCTCAGCCGTTTTCTGAGATATAGAATAGGGGTGTGCACGTGCGCACGTGCAGAGTCACCCCACTCCTGAGGTGTGTGAAAGTGGCGGCTGACGGGTCCCTCACCACACACGAAATTTGCACATAATCTGCCCAGCCCGTTGCGGAGTTATTGCGAGAAAATACTTTCAACACCCCCTCACGCGGCACGCGCCACGCGCAGTGGTGTCAGCCCACATGAGTCGGCACTGGTGTCAAACAGGGTAGGTTAGATGGGGCTGCTCATCAAAGAAGTCTGCTTGTCAATCGGACGTGCGGTTGCAGAGATATGAGCTTCTCAAAAGCGTCGCCACGGGCCGGGCCGGAGTCGGGTCGAGTCGAGTCGAGTCGAGTCGAGTCCGAGTCGAGTCGAGTCGAGTCGAGTCGAGTCGAGTCGAGTCGAGGTCGGGTGCGGTCGGGGTCGGGGTCGGGTCGTTGTCGGGTCCGGGTCGGGTCCGGGTCGGGGTCGGCGGTCGGGTTCGGGTCGGTTCGGGTCGGTTCGGGTCGGGCCACTCATAATCAGAATTGTTCCCATACACCACGGAAGGACGAGCGAGCTGTACAATGTGCGACCGATGTCCAAGACCATGGTCAGCTGTCCGTCCGAAACTACCCCGCAAAATCATTGTTTGTCCGAAATTTGTCCGAAAGCAGAAAAATGTTTGATATGGAATGTAAAACATTCAGTGTATCATTCGTTTAATAAAAAAGTAGCTAAGTGATTTTCGCAACAAGCCATCCCTGGGCATTGGATGTCCGAAAATGTCCAAAGAATATTATGTCCTTAAGAAGCTTATGTCCGTCCGAAAACTAAATCCGTATTCGGACAAATTTGGACTTCCTAAAATGATTGTACCGATTGGCACCACTAGTTACTACCACGTGTGCTCCCTTACCGTTTCATATTTCAAACCTGTTTTAGCTTTACAAAACGCCTTTTTGGGCGATGACCCAGCGAGCGCCGCTGGGTCATCGCCCAAAAAGGCGTTTTACTGGTTTAAATAGTATCCTCTGTCGAGTTTGGGTAGATGCAGCTCCAAATCCTTGTACCAATTTCTTCCTACGCTAACACTTGTCGCCTCAGGTTTAATTGTCTTGTCCAATGCTTTTAGAATGAGGACATGTCAAAACTCACGATCAGAAAAATCGTGGGGTAATTTGGACCACCTTGATCCGAATGCCCCTGCTACCACCTTATACGTTCCAACTTCTTATTGTAATCACGGTCGACACATCCGAATAACAACAGGTATGACCAAGTCAGTGCCAAAGTTATATTTTGTGCAAAATAACTTGATCTTGTGCACCAAACACTTTACAATGGGAACTAAGAAAGGAACATAGGGAATATATACATGAACATTTTGGTCATCGGTCCAGAATACGTAATCCTGAGTCCATTGTTTGCACATGCGTGGCCGTTTGCATAAAACAAACTAGGGGAAAGGCGTCGAAAAGGTGCATTTACTGATTGGGTGATAAGGAACACAACCGGTCCAAATTACCCCTCTCCGATACTTCGGGAGACATTAATGCGTCCTGTCTACGATGTTCCAATTGCCGCGACATTGACACCTGGTGATGTCAGAGTAACCATTTCTCCTTACGACCAATGGTGAATATGATCAAAGTCATCGTCATAATTCTCCAAAAACCGACGGATTGTTGTATTCACATTTTAGATCATGTGCAAAACAACATTTCAACAACATATGCATGCGGCCGTCGTTTGTGTCGACCATATCGCGATTTGAGATGGATCGTAGCTCTGGATTTTACCGGAAGGGTGGTGGTTAAAATTACCCCAGAGTGGTCCAAATTCCCCCACCTTCCCCTACGTTTACTTCTTTATGTTAATTGCTCAACACATTGATCGACTGGAAAATTGAAACAGCTACGATCGTCTACACTAAGTATGAATATAACGTTTAGTGTCTTTTTGTCGCTTGTCGATGCGTTTTTTAAAGTTTGCCGTTTATCGGTTACAATTTTCACACGCCATTTATGTGTCCGTCCTGACTACATCGTTGCAATCATTATTAAGTCAAAAATGTATTCGTTCGTCTTTCAGTGCGGACGAAACATCGCTTCGGGTACATATCCCCAGTACATAGAATCCAAAATACGAACACCGTTCTTCAGAGACGAAGGGCCTGTTTCGTTGCGGCCTGGCAGCGACGTCTATGAGGATGCTGCCAAAAGTCACTTGCGCGGGCAAATCGCAAAATAAAAGCGTCTGTTTATGAAAATTAGATCAACTTCGTTTAACACTATAAAACTATTAGGTGTGGATTGTGCATTTGTCCGTTACTAAAACCTAATTTATAGCACAGTTACCATTGAAACTTCCATCGATCCAGACACGCCTTCGGCTTACACAAATTTAATCGATTTATTTGGAAAAGTATATGGACTTTGAAATAACCTTTGAAGTAACTTGATGTGCATCGAACAACTTCCAGCATAAAATAAAACGAGGTTTTAATAAATAAATGTTCAGTTTCTTGACAGCTAGTGCCATGGCAAAATGTATAATGTGCTAGGAAAAGTGCGATCATAACGGCTGGGAAGATTTCAAAGTGATGCTTGGCATAAGAACCTACTGCCCAATCAATAAAGTTGTAACATCTGAAGATCAGCGAAATCCTGATCCTGAAAATATTTTAGTTTTTCATGATTATGCATTTTGAAACATATTCTTGATTGTGGGTGCCGAAAGACTATTGTGGGTGCCCATTTCAGCTTAGTGGGTGTCCTGGCACCCACAAAGAGATAGGAAATCACACCCCTGTGACCTACGAGATTAGTTTCATGTTTGCTCTTATTGGAGTGGGTCTGCCTTCGTTTTCCCGAAGCATTCGAAAACAGGAAGGTGTACCTACTGCGGTCTGCGAGACAGCATCACCGGATAAATGTGTAGTGCAGAACAGCATCATTGGAGAAATGTGTAGTGCAGAACAGCATCATTAGATAAATGTGTAGTGCAGAACAGCATCATTGGAGAAATGTGTAGTGCAGAACAGCATCATTGGAGAAATGTGTAGTGCAGAACAGCATCATTGGAGAAATGTGTAGTGCAGAACAGCATCATTGGAGAAATGTGTTGTGCAGAACAGCATCATTGGAGAAATGTGTAGTGCAGAACAGCATCATTGGAGAAATGTGTAGTGCAGAACAGCATGGACGGATCCAGAGGGGGGCAAAGGGTCCATGGCCTCTCCCCAAACCGCCTGAAATCGGCTCAAAATTGGCACATTTCCTGATATAGAAAACAATCTAAGCAACTTTTACTAAGGACAATTTGTTTTAAATCAGCTCTCATTGTATATTGCATAAGCATGCGAAATCCGATGAGTTTTCAGAACTGTATGAGACTGGGATTTGGCACCCCCAAACACCCGTTCTGGATTCGCCTTTGCAGAACAGCATCACCGGATAAATATGTAGTGTAGATTGCAGAACAGCATCACCGGAGAAATGTGTAGTGCGGGACAGCATCACCGGAGAAATGTGTAGTGTAGATTGCAGAACAGCATCACCGGATAAATGTGTAGTAGTAGTGCGGGACAGCATCACCGGAGAAATGTGTAGTGCGGGACAGCAACATTGGAGAAATGTGTAGTGCGGGACAGCATCATGGAGAAATGTGTAGTGCGGGACAGCATCACCGAGAAATGTGTAGTGCGGGACAGCAACATTGGAGAAATGTGTAGTGCGGGACAGCAACATTGGAGAAATGTGTAGTGCGGGACAGCAACATTGGAGAAATGTGTAGTGCGGGACAGCAACATTGGAGAAATGTGTAGTGCGGGACAGCAACATTGGAGAAATGTGTAGTGCGGGACAGCATCACCGGAGAAATGTGTAGTGCGGGACAGCATCATTGGAGAAATGTGTAGTGCGGGACAGCAACATTGGGAAAATATGTAGTGCGGGACAGCATTTCTGAAGCAAGGTGTATGTGTAGTACGGAATGACATATTTGTTTTATAAAAAAAAACGAATGTACTAAATGGGTGTATAGTTGGCTGGAGTGTTCCACAAACCGATTGGTGTATAATTGTTACTTGTTATGATACAATTTAGAAGCCGTTTCACAATGTAACAATCCAAGATATGCTTTGAAGATTTTGCGAAAGGAAATGTATTGGAAGAACAAGCAGATTCGAGAACAATGAAGATTCGGTTTGAGTAAAAGTTATCGGGAAAGCTCGCTGCTGCGATTGCGGTCAGTGCATTTTCTAGCGTCGCACACACCTTTCAATTGTATCGACTGCCTAGCCTTGTTAAGTGCATGCAATACCCCCTGGCTCCGCAGCAATGCGCTGCACTGTTTCGTCTCTCCGGGTGCGGCGAGACCCCGGGTGACCCTCCGCCTCCGCCCGGCCGTGGGCCCCAGTTCATGGTCTGCGCTGGCCACCGGATGCCGGTGTCGCCAAGGTGGTCCAGATAGCCGCCCAGGGCCGGAAGCGAGCGCCTCTCTCTGCGGCCCGGCCGTGCCAGCCAGTCCTGCCTACCGAGGGAGGAGCGAGCGCACGGCGTCGTGTGACTCACGGTGTCTGGCGTGCACTGTGCACTGTGCACCGTGTATCCGACAGCCGCGCCGCGCGGCCGGCTGTCCGAACACGGCCGCTCATATGCCGGCCGCCTCAAACGCCATCGGCCGCGCTGCAGACCCACTGCAAACTTGTGCGAAAAAGTCTGAGTAATCACCGGTGAACGACCGGTGACCGGTGACCGGTAATGAGTAATGACCGGTGAACTAACTCGGCCGGATCGGTGCAGAGGCGCCGCGGTGTCAGGAAAGCAGGAAAGCGAGCCACCCAGGCTGCCCCGGCCTGAGACAGCGGACCGCGGCACGCCTGCGATCCAATCAGCGACTGATCAGCTGAGTAGCCGGCCGAGGCTTGTGGTGCTCCATGGCACCCAGGGACCCCGTACTGTCATCCGACCCCCGTACTGGTCAGCTATCATCCTCCGGACCGCTGAGCTGGCTGAGATATCGCCCTGCCGGCCGCGCCGTGCCCTGGACACCACCGATATGTCCTGGCCACGTGCAATGCGATCACCCTCTTTGTGGTGGCGATACGGCGGCGGCTTAGTGCACTCTCTGCAGTCGATTGGGTGATGAGTCATGTCCCAGGCACGCCTTTGTGGCCCCGGCGGCACGCGGGCCCATGCCTCTGTGTTGATGTGACCGTGGTCCCAGGCACGCCTTTGTGGCCCGGCACGCGGACCCCATGCCTCTGTGTTGATGTGACCGTGGTCCCAGGCACGCCTTTGTGGCCCGGCGGCACGCGGGCCCATGCCTCTGTGTTGATGTGACCGTGGTCCCAGGCACGCCTTTGTGGCCCGGCGGCACGCGGACCCATGCCTCTGTGTTGATGTGACCGTGGTCCCAGGCACGCCTTTGTGGCCCGCACGCGGACCCATGCCTCTGTGTTGATGTGACCGTGGTCCCAGCACGCCTTTGTGGCCCGGCACGCGGGCCCATGCCTCTGTGTGTTGATGTGACCGTGGCGTGTTGGTGGCGTGCGACGGTCGCCAGATGCTGAAGCCGGTTCTGGACTCTGGTAGCAGTCGGATCACGAGCGGGCCGCCTGATTTGTGCGTTACAACGCAGGGGCGGAGTTTCCTATAGGCTATACACTTGGTGGGGCGGGCGCCCCCCCCCCCCCCCCCCCCCCCCCCTCCACATTGGTTTTGCCCCCACCAACCATTGATTTTTGCCCCCACCAACTTTAAAAGAAACTGGAGCTGGTCAATATACTTGCACAAGTAACATCAACTACCTACTTCTGACATCTTAAAATATGAAACTTATTCAATTTGAGGAAGAGCTGCTATTGATATATATTAAGCATTCATAAAAATAAATTAGATGATTTATAATTTAATGCATGTACCTATAACATAAGCACAATATGGTACCCAGCACATTACACAGGGACGTAGCCAAGGGGGCGATGCCCCCCCCCCCCCCCCCCCC
Organism: Chirona hameri; assembly: GCA_036785665.1. NCBI lineage: Eukaryota > Metazoa > Arthropoda > Thecostraca > Balanomorpha > Balanidae > Chirona > Chirona hameri. The sequence goes on along the minus strand of JAXIVJ010013910.1, from coordinate 10,536 downwards.
CCCTCCCTCCGCCTGACCAAAACAAATGTACACACTAGATAAAATTAGATTCTCTGACGACCGACCCTACCCTCCCCCCCCCCCCCCCCCCCCCCTTCTTCCTCCCCGGTCAACAACATATGGTTGAGGAGCGAAATTTGATTCTACCACCGACGTGCCCCCACCTCTCACCCACCCCCTGATAAAATCCAAAATCCTGGCTACGTGCCTGACCTTATGCCATTTTTATCAGAATTATATCATGAAACTACAGCAGTTTACATTTACTTTAAGTAAATGACTTCAAATCTGGCAAAACTTAGTGGAGTCAAACATAAATGGCCTCACCAAACTTCGTTATCACCACCACACCTTTCCATAAACGTGAGAATGCCAAAAAAGGAGCACAAAGTGTCAAGGAGTTTCAGAAGGTATAAATTCCTTTTCATCACAACTTGTCAGCGAAAGTTTTATTGCGCCGATTTTGTCACAACATAAAATAACCAAGAGCTATACATTTCACAAATATAAGACAATATTTTTTTTTAAAGAAAATTAAGCAATGGTGAATGCCAACATTTTTATTGTAATTTTGCATTTTCTTTTCATTGTTAAAATCGGGTTTCGAGGCAATGCTATGCTATTTAGAAACATCACATTCACGAGTATTTGTTTCAACTGTGACAAATCCGGCGTAAATGTTTCGTAAAATGGTTTGTACTGGGCGCCTGAGCCGTATGCATATATGCCGCGTGTGTATTGGTATACTGTATAGTAAGGTTCAGTGGTTTTCTGTCCATTTCCTGCCTTAGTAATGCTTGGTGGAGTGGAAGGCATTGTGGTTTCAATTAACTTGAAAATGATATTTGTTGGCTGTATGCCCTCTGCTATTCCTTCCTGATATTATGGAGTGTAAAAATGAATAGTGTGCAGAAATGGTTTAATTTATATGTTGATTGTAGTCTTTTGGAGTAAATTTAAATATATCAAATTATGTCCATGCAAGCCGCAAGGTGTATTTTGGTGTATTGTACCAGACAATTAACAGATTTTTGAGATAAAATCAGTCCTCTCTAATCTATTGGTGCTAAAATCCCAGTTTGCAAGGTCTTATTATTTTAGAAGATATTATATATATTTAGAAGAATAAAAAAAACATTAACAAGTCTTTTTATTTTTGTGACAAATGCTGCATGAATGTTTCATATACAATTTTAAATTATTGTTATGTATCAGAGTTGTGTTGTACCTAATTCAAGTAAAATTATGCCCAATATTTTACTTTTTTTAAATTCTGTAACCATTTTCCATTTAGTGTACACATTCACTGGTAGTTACTTTTGATGTTGCATAGCATGCATTGAATCACAAAGTATCTCTTATATGCTCTGTTGAGTGTTGTAAGAGGGTGCATACCAACCTACCATTTTTCATATTTTGACAAATGACCTTCCTGAAGTTATTTCTCCCTCCTATACCCAAGGAGGGAGAAACCTTTTCCCAAGGACCTGTTTCAGTGCCTTGGTATCTGGTATGCTGATGTTATGTTGTTGAGGCTGCTATAGCCTGCCTTCCACGTCCTTGGTGTAAGGTTCAGTGCCCTTTCCTGCCTTGGTAATGTTTGGTGGAGTGGAAGGCATTGTGGGTGCAATTAACTTGAAATGATATTTGAGGGATGTATGCCCTCTGCTATTCCTTCCTGATATTAGGGAGTGTAAAAAATGGATAGTGTGCAAAAAAAAAGGATTTATTTATTTGTTGATTGTAGTTTTTTGAGTAGATTTAAATATTTCAAATTACTTATGGCCATGAAAAGTGCATTTTGGTTTATTGTACTAGACAATTAGCAGCTTTTGGATTTAGCGCGCTGAGTTACTCGATCTCCCAGGTTAACGCGCTGGTGACGTTCTACCGGGACTCACCGAAGCATCTTAAGGGATTTAATTTTGCCCCACCAACTTATTTTGAAAAACTGCACCCATGACCGGCGAGCGGGAGCTGCGGCGACACTTTTTGGAGGCGTCATGATGCCATCATGGGGTTGTCCGGAATGAAGAAAAGGGTGACATTGCTTTAGGTCGCTGCAGGACTCCTGGTTTGCAATTGGCTGGCGACGATAATTATCAATTACCGCTGCCATGACGTTACATCATGTATGTTATGACTTAGTATGTCAGATGTCCAGCTTTCTTTCTGCTGCAGAAATGCTGTCAAACTTTCTTATCGTGACTCATGTATGTCCGCATTGCTGCCGAATGAATTTCCCCATCACGATGTCCAACCACATCCATATGATGACCAACGAGTCATGATGATATCCGTCTGAAATCATTGTTAACGGCCTGTGACATTTCGTTGTTTCGGCACAAACTAACGTGTCTATTTATAATAACGTGTCTATTTATAATAACGTGTCTATTTATAATAACGTGTCTATTTATAATAACGTGTCTATTTATAATAACGTGTCTATTTATAATAACGTGTCTATTTATAATAAACGTGTCTATTTATAATAACGTGTCTATTTATAATAACGTGTCTATTTATAATAACGTGTCTATTTATAATAACGTGTCTATTATAATAACGTGTCTATTATAATAACGTGTCTATTTATAATAACGTGTCTATTTATAATAACGTGTCTATTTATAATAATATGTATTTTATACAAACGTTATGAGCAACTTAAAGTGTCATGGCTTTATGGCCTACTTACGCGACCGTCTATTAAAAATCAATATATTTGATGTATCATGAAATCATTTTCAGACATGCATGTAGTCCAACCGGCTATTTTTCATTCCAAGTCACAAAAGTTATAAGAGCTAAAATATGACATTCATACACACACACACACACACACACACACACACACACACACACACACACACACACACACACACACACACACACACACACACACACACACACACACACAACACACACACACACACACACACACACACACACACACACACACACACACACACACACACACACACACACACACACACACACACACACACACACACACACCACACACACACACACACACACACACACACACACACACACACACACCACACACACAACCACACACACACACACACACACACACACACACCACACACACACACACACACACACACACACACACCACACACCACACACACACACACACACACACACACACACACACACACACACACACACACACACACACACACACACAACACACACACACACACACACACACACACACACACACACACACACACACCACACACACACACACACACCACACACACACACACACACACACACACACACACACACACACACACACACACACACACACACACACACACACACACACAACACACGCACGCACGCACGCACGCACGCACGCACGCACGCACGCACGCACGCACCGCACGCACGCACGCACGCACGCACGCACGCACGCACGCACGCACGCACGCACGCACGCACGCACGCACGCACGCACGCACGCACGCACGCACGCACGCACGCACAGCACGCACGCACGCACGCACGCACGCACGCACGCACGCACGCACGCACGCACGCACCCGCACGCACGCACGCACGCACGCACGCAGCACGCACGCACGCACGCACGCACGCACGCACGCACGCACGCACGCACGCACGCACGCACGCACGCACGCACGCACGCACGCACGCACGCACGCACGCACGCACGCACGCACGCACGCACGCACGCACGCACGCACGCACGCACGCACGCACGCACGCACGCACGCACGCACCACGCACGCACGCACGCACGCACGCACGCCCACGCACGCACGCACGCACGCCACGCACCGCACGCACGCACGCACGCACGCACGCACGCACGCACGCACGCACGCACGCACGCACGCACGCACGCACAGCACGCACGCACGCACGCACGCACGCACGCACGCACGCACGCACGCACGCACGCACGCACCCACACATACGGGAATGTGCAATATCCGTTGTCGAAATCGAAAATCGAAAATCGAAAGAGATTGCAATATCTATCTCGGCGATTTACAGATTCATCAAACAGGTCACTTAAGTTTTCGACTGAAATCGTCTCAGGACACATGGATGAACTTATTAAAGGGAGTGTGCCTACTGTTTTGGAATGTCAAACATATTTTTGATACGGTAAGTAGCTATTGGTTTGATTGTTGTGTATGATGAAATTCACATCTGGAGCCCCTTTAGTTGAATTTTTCACTTATATTGTTTTTTGCTTATTTTTTGTTTCGATATCTATAAAACGATCGTCACTATGGTGATGTTATGTAAAACGGCGCACATAAGACAATACAATTACGGTCACATCATCATAGGTCACATCATCAGATAAGTTTTGCACAGCATGTTCTTGCCACTGTGAACTTTATTATGTGCAAGTTTCGTAGCTCTAAATTGATATCTTCTTCAAAAAATGGCCATCGGCCATTATCGAAAAACATGATGGCCGTCCAGTTCCTGTTCGGCTGCTGCTGTCAGCGTGCACGAGCTGTTTTGTTGAATTGCTATTGGCCAGCGCTAACAATATGCTAGCAGTTTAATCGATAGTTGCAGTGCTTCTAGTAGCGGAAGCCCTCTGGAGTCTACCCGATAACTTTTTGCTCCCAGCAAGTTCCTGGAGTTTTTGGAATATCTCAGCAACTAGGGCGAATCTGGAGAAACGACGTCATGGGTCAATTCAGAAAATTATGTTCTATAGACCAGTGTCAATAACCCCAAATAAGCGATGTGAGTAGGCACATTCCTTTAAATAAGGCTAGCATTGCAGATCCGCCGCCTTATAACCTCCGTGGGTGAACTTATTAGGCTATCATTGCAGATCCGCCGCCTTATAACCTCCGTGGGTGAACTTATTAGGCTAGCATTGCAGATCCGCCGCTTTATATCCTCCGTGGGTGAACTTATTAGGCTATCATTGCAGATCCGCCGCCTTATAACCTCCGTGGGTGAACTTATTAGGCTAGCATTGCAGATCCGCCGCTTTATAACCTCCGAGAATACGCATTGGTCTCACCTTGTCACCTATGTCATTGAGGTTCATCTAACTCCGGTCTCATCACGCCTGTTCTCTTCCGACAGAGATGACGACGACGACTGCTTCTGAGTGTTCCGAGGGTGGCGGTGGCGGCTCGGGTGCCGTGGGCGCGCCCCTGTCCGGCCAGGCGGCCTCCCACCTGCCGATCCCGCCGGTGCCGGTGCGGCCGCTGTGGCCGGCTCACCTCGGCTCGGCGACGCACGCCTTCACACCCTTCTTCATCAGCAACATCCTCGGCCTGCAGCGGCCGTCCGCCTTCAACTTCTTCCGCGCGCCGGCCGCGTCTCCGTCCGCCGCCGCCGACGACGACGAGCCGCTGAACCTGACGGTGCGCAGTCCGGCTTCCGATGGGTCACCCAGACGCCCTGAGGGCACGCAGGAGCGCACCCCGGAGGTCGCCGAGGTCGCCGAGGCCAAGCCAACCGGCAAAGCCGCCCGCAAAGGTGAGGACTGCGGCCGGAGCGTTGCGGTAGCTTGTTTGTGTTCGGCGAGGGGTGCCGTGTGACCCGGCCGACTCGGCGCGGAGCAATAATCAGAGGCTCGCTCTAGCCGGCGGTCAACATGTCTGCAGCCACTGTCTGCAGGGGTCCGGCTGCCGGGCGGATGCGCTCCACTGGAGAGCCGGTGACGATGGAGACGAGCGTCATGGCCAGGCCCCTTTGTCAGCCGCCGCTCGGTCGGACAGAGTTCGAGGCCGCTGCCGCTTTCAAAGAAATCGCCAACTTAGAGATGTGACGAGAATCAAGTTATGATCTCTTGATGCTTGTCACGTTTCGGAGCCCCATACCCTGATATTTATGGTCCTAGATTGAGTTACAAGTGAAATCCGGTCCTTCTGTCGTCCAGACATGCAGCGACTCCACTAATCTTGGGAGTTTCCGCTGCAAGGTGATTTAAGGCATAATGTGATCTGCCAAAAAGCGCATAATCTGTCGAACGAATAGCGATTTGTCAAAAGATTCGGAGAATTCCGAGTGCGGGAAGTCCAGTTGGAATTCTCCCTCTCCCATTCCCTTCTTTATTTTATTGTATTTTCTCTTTCTTGTTTATGTAACCGCATACATCTAATTTGGACCCTGTTGCGTGGTCCCTGTCCTGACCCTGCTCGCTTTCTTCGCTCCGCTTCACGGATTTACAAACGGTTAAAAGCGGGACCATGTCCGTACGAAGCCAGCTGGCGTGCAGTCGCGCTGTGCCGTCTGCTATCTGGGCGGATGCCCCCGATCACTGGCCGTGCCGGCTTAGCTGGTCAGCTCATCCTGCTGCGGACAGGCGACCACGCCCACCGTCTCATCAGGGAGGAGGGGGGGAGTGCCGATCGGGCGATTTCGCCGCATCTGCGACGGTCGGCGCCAACAGCTAAACAACGGCCGAGTGTCGCTTGCCATCGTGAGATCTGTCCTGGCGAAAGCCTGTGCTGGCGGCGCGGCGCGGTGTGGTCGTGGAACCGACCTGCATCTGCTCGCTGGAGCAGATGCAGTCTCTCTGGGAAACTGGCGTCATCACCGGAAATCGCCGTCAATAATTCGCCGGTTCAGCAAGCTGTTTGCCGTCTGATGCAAACCTGGCTGACGGCCGCGCGGCCCGTCAGCGCGGGGTCATGTCTGCAGAGTTCCCAGTGTGCCTCTCTCCCGGATATATAGCGGCCGGGTCGGGCCGGGTCGGGCCGGGTCGGGCTGGGCGGGGCGGGGCCGCATTGCAGCTGCTGCTGCTGCAGTCATTAGTCGCTGGCGAGCGCTCTAATGACGAGCGCTCGGCCGCAATATGACATTGTCCAGAGACAAACAAAACTCGGCCAGATGACGCGCCGCGCCGCTCCGGCTGCACCAGCCACCAGATATACTTCGCAGTTCGCGTTAAAAGCGTCGATTGCAAAAGCATGAACTCAGCCGGCTGCTGCGGCCGGGGTGCAGCCCACTTATCGAGTGCATTCCGGTCTGCAAAACAGGAAGACGGTTGGCCGGTGTGAGGTTCGGCCAGCCAAATTACCGCCTGTTATCGGCTTAGGCGGCGCGTGGAGTCGACTGCGTCGGCGCCGGGCGTGCTGAGAGCTGCTCTGAGCCAGCAGCGTGAGCGGCGGCTAATGGCAGAGCCACTCCCCGCCGCCGACCGGGCAACCCTTCCGCGATTATCTGGCCGAGCCGAGACCGCGCGCGGCGCGAGGAGCAGGAAACGCCGCGCCGCGCCGCGTTCGTTACCGGCGCGCCAGACCTGCCGAGGGAGTTGGGCTCGTCGCCCGGCGATCGATCATTATACGATGGAGACGGAGCGTGCCGGCCGCCACTGAGCAGGCTGAACTGCTCTTTTCCTGGTCTGACCGAGATCCGGTCACAAATGAATCTGATCGCTTCGCGGAGAGTTTACCGAGAATGGGAGCTAATTGGGGAAGATTAGTATGTGTTCAACACGGATCTGGATGTGATGTGGTTCTCAAACATGAATCTTAATTAAATGTATCTCTTATCTATTCATAACATGCAATGTGACCTGGCTCGGATCGAACCACAGCATGGATCCGCATCCGCCACTGACTCAGGAGCGTAGACCCGACCTGACCGGGATCTGGATGGCGGATCTGTTCTGCCGGAGAGCTGGAGAGCGCCCGGCTGCTGCCGGCAATCTGGCGGCGGATAAACAGTTTTTGCAGCTCGCCGCCTCTCCCTCGGTGGTCGGGGGCAGATGCCGCTCGGCCCGGCTCGGTACGGCGGGGACGGTGCAGCCGGAGTGGTTCCTGCTGCCGCAGATGGCCCGGCCCACCGCCTCCGCTGGCGGAAGCGGCCGCCTCTCGTTCCGCGATCAGCTGGCCGGAGCTGGCCAGAGCTAAGTGTAGCTCACTTTCGACCCGCCTCGGCCTGGCCTGGCCCGGCTCGGCTCGGCTCGGCCCGGCCCGGCCCGGCCCGGCCCGGCCCGGCTCGGCTCGGCTCGGCTCGGCTCGGCTCGGTTCCGCTCGGCTCGGCTCGGCTCGGCTCGGCTCGGCCCGGCCCGGCCCGGCCCGGCCCGGCCCGGCTCGGCTCGGCTCGGCTCGGCTCGGCTCGGCTCGGCTCGGCTCGGCTCGGCCCGGCCCGGCCCGGCCCGGCCCGGCCCGGCCCGGCCCGGCTCGGCCCGGCTCGGCTCGGCTCGGCTCGGCTCGGCTCGGCTCGGCTCGGCTCGGCTCGGCTCGGCTCGGCTCGGCTCGACTCGGTTCGGCTCGGCTCGGCTCGGCCCGGCTCGGCCCGGCTCGGCCCGGCTCGGCCTGGCTCGGCCCGGCTCGGCCCGGCCCGGCCTGGGGAGACAGGAGACAGGAGACAGACCACGGACACACAGACGCCCACAGCACGTCACTACGGTCATCGAGCGCATTGTTTACGTAATAGCTGACTTGAAGTTTGTCAAGTGCTGCACATCTCCCGAAGAGAGACAGGGATAACACATGATTTATCTTCGTATCATCAGAAATAATGAGAATGATATTCACATTGCATGGAGAAGGCGGGTTTGAAGAGGCTCTCTCTTTGTCTCGCTGCCAGCATGGAGAAGGCGGTTTTGAAGAAGCTCTCTCTTTGTCTCGCTGCCAGCCTAGCCCACTGGAGAACCCGACTGGAGCGGCCGTGCCGCCGTTTGCATCTCGAGCCATTAGCGGCGGCACGGCGCGCCACTATCGTCACGCGGCGCGCCGTGCGCCACTATCGCCGCAGCCCTAATCGGCGGCGCGGCGGCGGCCATCTCGGCGCCCGCTAATGACACCCTTAATGGGATGACTGATAGCCGGGATCGATGGATGAGCCCGGCCGGCGGCGGACGGCGGCGTTATTGGCAGAGGAGAGTGTCAGACGCCGCGGGGTGCAGGCAGAGGAGGCGGCCTGTCACCGCGCCGCGGCTATCGATGACGTCATCAAGCGACTCTGTGAAACAGTCTGTGGGGCCATTGTACCGAGTGACATAATGGTCGATCGGGAGGTTGCAAAGAGGTTGTAGAGGCCGGGTTTGAGGACGGAGGACAGTTTGTGGCCAGCGACACTGGGCTTGGACTGGCGCGATTGTCAGTTTAGATTGGTGTCTGTGGAAGAAGTTCGACAAAGGCAAATGACCTATGAACTGTCACATTGCGTGGAAAGCGGCTCGGTCTCATACAAAAACCGTCCCGTGCTGTGATTTCAAACATCCGGCCGTATCATTTGCGGTGTGGTCACCATTGCCAGTGGCCGGCCCACCTCGCCAATCAGGGGCGCCCAGGGCTGCTCCGTCAACAGAGAGGTCCGCCGCGCCTCACCGAGCGGCGCGAGGCGCGGCCGACCGGGCCGCCGCGCCCGGCTAATGACAACAAAAACGTAATGGATGGCCTCTCCAGACACAGCTGACGTGACGAACGGCGCGGAGAATTATCGTGTAAAAACGGCCTAGCCAGCCGCACTTAATGGCGGCTATCAAAGATAGCGGCGGCGGCGGCGGCGGCGGCGGCGGCGGCGGCGGCGGTGCCGAGGCGGTGGCGGCGGTGGCGGCGAGGCGGTGGCGGTGGCGGCGGTACCGAGGCGGTGGCGGCAGCGATGCCGAGGCGGTGGCGGCGGTGCCGAGAGACGGCCGGGCTGCTGTCGGCCGCTCACTGTGAGACGATCGATGATTGCTGTGGGATTTATCAGATTGGCGGCGGCGGCACGGTCGGATCGGGCGCGGAGACGCCGCCAGGCGACTGACGGCTCCGGATGAGGCGGCCGGGCGGCGCAGCTCCACATCCCAGCGGCCCTGATCCTGTCAAGCTGTCAAGATGACCGGGCCGTCACGGCCCTGTCACGCCGTCACGGCCCGGTCATCTAGACGGTGAGAACGGCTTCCGGTGGAGTAAGCGTGTGCGGTGAGGTGGCCGCCGGACTGAGTCATTAATGTTTTTTTCGGATGTGGTCATCCATCGGACTGACTTGGACGGGAAACAGCTTATTGTGGCACGCGTTTTGTTTTGACAGTCTCATATCACCGGCTCACACCTAGCCCACCCAGGGATCGACCCAGGGATCGCGTTAACCCAGGGATCGCGTTAACCCAGGGATCGCGTTAACCCAGGGATCACGTTAACCCAGGGATCGCGTTAACCCAGGATCGCGTTAACCCAGGGATCGCGTTAACCCAGGGATCACGTTAACCCAGGGATCGCGTTAACCCAGGGATCGAGTTAACCCAGGGATCGCGTTAACCCAGGGATCGCGTTCACAGCCATCAAATATCTCCGGACTGGATCACCCAGGGATCACGCTAACCGCCATCAAATATCTCCCGGACTGGATCACTTCTGGGAATTGCTCGGAGACGATCATCTTGGCCGGGCTCTCCGCGCCAGCTCGCCGGCCAACGATCACAAAGGTTCCGAGGACATCAAATTAAACCGCACTCCCGCCGCGCTGACGCCCAGTGGCGCGAAATAAATCGCCGCGGGGCGGACCCTCGACGGAGGGCTGAGGCGGGGAGGAGAGGGAGGAAGGGGAGCGGCA
>JAXIVJ010013909.1:30000-35893 GCA_036785665.1 Chirona hameri | reverse complement strand
GGTGGTACAGGTCACCTGCTGCAGTTTGGCACAGAGGCCCTTGGGCCAGTCGAAGCTGGGCGGATTCTCCGGCAGGAACAGAAAGTCGGCCTCACTGGCCGCCGCGGCCGCCAGCGCCAGATAACTGCCCGGAACGACACGCACAGTAGACGGAGCGCCGGCGATCGCCAACGTGGTGTCTAAACATACGGCGAGCGCCGACACACACACACACACAGACACACAGACAGGCACACAGCCGTACACCTACGCCGCACAGTGGCACAGGTACGGACCAACAGACACACACGCACGCACTTAAATCCTGTTTAAGTGCGTGCGTGCACGCTATTCTATTTCGGCTATCATATATTCCAACAGATGCGTCCCAGCACCAACAGATGGAGGAGCAACAGAACTGGGACACGAATCGTCGGCAGCGACCGGTCAGTGGACGGATCAACACACGCAACACAGTCACACACAGTCACACACAGTCACACACAGTCACACACACAGTCACACACACAGTCACACACACAGTCACACACACAGTCACACACACAGTCACACACACAGTCACACACACAGTCACACACACAGTCACACACACAGTCACACACACAGTCACACACACAGTCACACACAGTCACACACACAGTCACACACACAGTCACACACACAGTCACACACACAGTCACACACACATTCACACACACAGTCACACACAGTCACATAGTCACACACAGTCACACACAGTCACACACAGTCACACATAGTCACACACAGTCACACAGTCACACAGTCACACACAGTCACACACAGTCACATAGTCACACAGTCACACAGTCACACACAGTCACATAGTCACACACAGTCACACACAGTCACCCAAAGTCACACACAGTCACACAGTCACACACAGTCACACACAGTCACACACAGTCACACAGTCACACACAGTCACACAGTCACACAGTCACACACAATCACACACAGTCACATAGTCACACACAGTCACACATAGTCACACACAGTCACACACAGTCACACACATTCACACACATTCACACACAGTCACATACAGTCACATACAGTCACACACAGTCACACACAGTCACACACAGTCACATAGTCACACACAGTCACACACAGTCACACACAGTCACACACAGTCACACACAGTCACACACAGTCACACACAGTCACACACAGTCACACACAGTCACACACAGTCACACACAGTCACACACAGTCACACACAGTCACACACAGTCACACACAGTCACACACAGTCACACACAGTCACACACAGTCACACACAGTCACACACGTCACACACAGTCACACACAGTCACACACAGTCACACACAGTCACACACAGTCACACACAGTCACACACAGTCACACACAGTCACACCCACCCACGCACGCACGCACGCACGCACGCACGCACGCACGCACGCACGCACGCACGCACGCACGCACGCACGCACGCACGCACACACACACACGCACACACACGCACAGTCGCACGCACAGAGAGTTTTGGACGGCGAGAGCGCCACGTGATGTCATCTGCAGTGGACACAGCTTCCGAGCAAGCCTTGAGCGACTCCGAAGAAAGCAGCCCCGAAGTCTGCGTCGCTGTAACCACCATCCTCTTCGTAGCTGACCGACGGGAGACGACATTCTAACCGAAAACGTCACCGATCGGAAGGCCCCGCTAAGCACAGCAAAGCAGGATCGAATAGGAAGCACCTCTCCTATCCATACGCGTTGAAGTTAGTGCAGACAGAAGCGCGAAGAGGAGAATCGCTGCATCGACAAAGTATTGCATCGCCAGGAAGCACCCAGAATGCCAACAGCATTTCAGCAGGAGATCGCCAGAGCTGTAAGGTAGCGCGATACCAGTCTCCACAGAGCAGCTGACCCCAGCGGCCGATAGTAGCGCCACCTAGGCGTGCAGTGGCTCGCCGCGCCCGCCACCTGGCGGTCCCCGGCACCCAGGTGCAGCGTGTGAGTCGCCCGCCCGGCACGCGGGGCTCGACCGCGCCGCCGAACGCCTTGCCTGCCGCAGTTTCTTGCACATGGTCTGAGTCCAGTTTATCCCGGCCGGCCACTCGGGCAGGAAGACAAAGTCGGCCTCAGCGGCCAGCGAGGCGGTCAGCGCCAGATACCTGGCAGCCGACACGGTCAGCGTCCGACACACAGGTCACGGGGTCAGGGACAGCACGGCGGCCACCGGGCGATCGAGGAGGGGCGTCGTTAGCGTCCGTACTGACCGGATGCTGGCAGCGACGGGGCGTGAGGTATTGTACAAAGTGTCGGGACAGAGAGGGCGTGGGTATTTATAGGTGTTGGTACAGACGGGTATGGGTACATGTTGGGTGTTGGTACTGCCAGGGTGTGGGTAAAACCTCCAATTATAGTGGGAAAGACCAGGATGAATAAAGTGGAAGTTGTCTCAAAGTAAATTTTCGACGCGGTAATTTAAGAGTTAACAAACGTGGGATCCGCTCGAAGTCGCTTCGATTCCTGCTCACAGCCCAAAATGGACATTACAATTCATCCGTGCCGCTCAATTCTGCGAGGAATTATCCTATTTTAGATGTACAGAAAGCGGGCTGACTTGCCGCGTGCAGTTTGGCGCAGAGCTTCTGCTTCCAGTTGGTGGCCGGCCACTCCGGGAGGAAGACGTAGTCAGCCTCGGCAGACTCAGCCGCCACCAGGGCAAGGTAGCTGGAACGGGACAGGAGCAGCCGGAACAGGACGTCACCAGGGCAGGAAGGCAGCAGGAGCAGGAGGTCATACGGACAACGATCGAGTCGGGCACGGGGACAGGAAGGAAACAGGAGGACAGAGCGTGATTAGGAAAGGCGAGGATAAGAAGGGCCGGGATTCGGTGCAAAACAACAACGGCAACGGAGAGGAGCATGGCTATGTAGAACGGGATAGACGTTAAAAGACCGGGCTGGGGCCAGGAGGGGCCAGATAGGGACCAGAGAGGACCAGAGAGGGACCAGGGAGGGGCCAGGGAGGGGCCAGGGAGGGACCAGGGAGGGGCCAGGGAGGGCCAGGGAGGGCCAGGGAGGGGTCAGGGAGAGACTAGGGAGGGGCCAGGGAGGGGCCAGGGAGGGCCAGGGAGGGGCCAGGGAGGGACCAGGGAGGGGCCAGGGAGGGACCAGGGAGGGACCAGGGAAGGACCAGGGAGGGACCAGGGAGGGACCAGGGAGGGACCAGGGAGGGACCAGGGAGGGGCCAGGGAGGGCCACGGAGGGACAAGGGAGGGACCAGGGAGGGACCAGGGAGGGGCCAGGGAGGGCCAGGGAGGGACCAGGGAGGGGCCAGGGAAGGGCCAGGGAGGGGCCAGGGAGGGGCCAGGGAGGGACCAGGGAGTGACAGGAACTGAGAATGAGGCCGGAACAAAAATCAGCCATCAAATCAGCTGGTCGATTAAATGGTAATAACCAACACACATGCGATGCTGACACTAAAAGCAAACGGTCAGAACGAAAACCAGCACAGCAACCAATCACAGGCAGCAGCACCCACGACTGTGTAGGAAATCATTAGAATCGCCATCACCGCTATCAGCATAAGAAAGCAACTACGAAACGCACACTTCTGTCAAACACAGACCAACATAATGACACCACAGCTAAAGCAACTGATACCACACGGCCTCATCCACCAGCTAAACTAGTAACTGCCAACAGAGAGACGCTGTGACAGGCCGACACAACACCCGACATAGGCTGCTGTAAAGACACAGGGAGAGAGGGTCGCATGTTGAGTCGACAGAGCGGGCCGGCCGGCCGCCAGTCAGTCTGTGAACACCAGGGCAGTGGCGGAGACGGCCTCGGCGGGAAGCCAGGCAACGGCTGGTGTCCGACCCGGCCCGGCCCGTGCGCGAGCTACTTGCCATCCGCAGTTTGTCGCACATTTTCTGCTGCCAGCCGGCCGGCGGCGGCTCCTCAGGCAGCAGCACCCACGAGGCCTCGGACGCCAGAGCGGCCACCAGCGCCAGGTACCTAGTCCGGCAGCGCGGCGGCGGTCAGGGGACCTCCCGCCCACACACACGGTACCGCCCAGTTCTGCCCTCCCTCCCCCATCCGGTCCTACCTCCCGCCCACACACACGGTCCGCCTAGTTCTGCCCCTCCCTCCCCCCCCATCCGGCCCTACCTCCCGCCTAGACACGGCACGCAGCCCGGTCCTGTCCTTTCAACCAGACACGGCTCACCGCTGGCCGATTATAAACGCCAACCAGGTGCGGCGTCGTCACACACAGTCTCCGACACGGTGCGGTACTGCCTCCCGCCACCTCAATACGGCTGCCTAACCACACCTCAAACCGCCTCCTCAAACCCAGCCCTACTTCATGCACACAGACACCTCACAAGCAGGCACCTCGCCAGGATTTCGCCCGGGGGGGGGGGGGGGGGGGGGGGTAGAAAGGGCCCTTTCCCAGGGGCTCCGACCTGCACAGGGGCCCTTTGAACTTCCCAGGGGCCCTCTGGTATGTCCAGGGGCCCTCCAGCCTTCTAAGGGTCCCTTCCATCCTGGCAAGGGACTGCGCTGGCTGCTTTGTCGCCCTGCCGACATGCTCAGGGGCCCCTCCGACCTGCCCAGGGGCCCCTCTGTGCTGGCTAGGGACCCATTCGGCATGTTCAGGGCCCTTCTGACTCGCCCAGGGGCCCTTTCGGTCTAGTCAGGGGCCTACACAGGGGCCTTTTGAACGTGCATGGGGACCTCTGGTATTTCAGAGATGGTCCTGGTGGCCCTAAAGGGCATCTGAAGTGCTCTAAACTCTCTAAAGACCACGCTTCGCGTGATCTCCAAACTCATACAGAGATCATGATACCGCGCTTCGCGCGGTCTCGTCGGCCCTTTTCGGCGCGTTGCGCGCTCCGAAAAGGGCCCCCTGGCCTCCAGGCACCCCCCTCTTGGGTACGTACCCGCTCACAAGTCATTTATATCACAAGGGAGATATGCACACACAGCTTGTCCGAGCCAACAAAAACAAGTACAACTACTCGTGCGTCTTTGCCAACGCTGGCTCCGGAATCCTGTTGCCACGCAGCATACTATACCGGACATCAGCCCTGATCGAACACAATCAGCCCTGATCGAACACAATCAGCTCTGAGCGAACACAATCAGCTCTGAGCGAACACAATCAGCTCTGATCGAACACAATCAGCCCTGATCGAACACAATCAGCCCTGATCGAACACAATCAGCCCTGATCGAACACAATCAGCCCTGATCGAACACAATCAGCTCTGATCGAACACAATCAGCTCTGAGCGAACACAATCAGCTCTGATCGAACACAATCAGCCCTGATCGAACACAATCAGCCCTGATCGAACACAATCAGCCCTGATCGAACACAATCAGCTCTGATCGAACACAATCAGCTCTGATCGAACACAATCAGCTCTGATCGAACACAATCAGCTCTGATCGAACACAATCAGCTCTGATCGAACACAATCAGCTCTGATCGAACACAATCAGCTCTGATCGAACACAATCAGCTCTGATCGAACACAATCAGCCCTGATCGAACACAATCAGCTCTGAGCGAACACAATCAGCTCTGATCGAACACAATCAGCTCTGATCGAACACAATCAGCTCTGATCGAACACAATCAGCTCTGATCGAACACAATCAGCCCTGATCGAACACAATCAGCTCTGAGCGAACACAATCAGCCCTGATCGAACACAATCAGCTCTGATCGAACACAATCAGCTCTGATCGAACACAATCAGCTCTGATCGAACACAATCAGCTCTGATCGAACACAATCAGCTCTGATCGAACACAATCAGCCCTGATCGAACACAATCAGCTCTGAGCGAACACAATCAGCTCTGATCGAACACAATCAGCTCTGATCG
>JAXIVJ010013909.1:0-25000 GCA_036785665.1 Chirona hameri | reverse complement strand
TGTGTGTGTGTGTGTGTGTGTGTGTGTGTGTGTGTGTGTGTGTGTGTGTGTGTGTGTGTGTGTGTGTGTGTGTGTGTGTGTGTGTGTGTGTGTGTGTGTGTGTGTGTGTGTGTGTGTGTGTGTGTGTGTGTGTGTGTGTGTGTGTGTGTGTGTGTGTGTGTGTGTGTGTGTGTGTGTGTGTGTGTGTGTGTGTGTGTGTGTGTGTGTGTGTGTGTGTGTGTGTGTGTGTGTGTGTGTGTGTGTGTGTGTGTGTGTGTGTGTGTGTGTGTGTGTGTGTGTGTGTGTGTGTGTGTGTGTGTGTGTGTGTGTGTGTGTGTGTGTGTGTGTGTGTGTGTGTGTGTGTGTGTGTGTGTGTGTGTGTGTGTGTGTGTGTGTGTGTGTGTGTGTGTGTGTGTGTGTGTGTGTGTGTGTGTGTGTGTGTGTGTGTGTGTGTGTGTGTGTGTGTGTGTGTGTGTGTGTGTGTGTGTGTGTGTGTGTGTGTGTGTGTGTGTGTGTGTGTGTGTGTGTGTGTGTGTGTGTGTGTGTGTGTGTGTGTGTGTGTGTGTGTGTGTGTGTGTGTGTGTGTGTGTGTGTGTGTGTGTGTGTGTGTGTGTGTGTGTGTGTGTGTGTGTGTGTGTGTGTGTGTGTGTGTGTGTGTGTGTGTGTGTGTGGTGTGTGTGTGTGTGTGTGTGTGTGTGTGTGTGTGTGTGTGTGTGTGTGTGTGTGTGTGTGTGTGTGTGTGTGTGTGTGTGTGTGTGTGTGTGTGTGTGTGTGTGTGTGTGTGTGTGTGTGTGTGTGTGTGTGTGTGTGTGTGTGTGTGTGTGTGTGTGTGTGTGTGTGTGTGTGTGTGTGTGTGTGTGTGTGTGTGTGTGTGTGTGTGTGTGTGTGTGTGTGTGTGTGTGTGTGTGTGTGTGTGTGTGTGTGTGTGTGTGTGTGTGTGTGTGTGTGTGTGTGTGTGTGTGTGTGTGTGTGTGTGTGTGTGTGTGTGTGTGTGTGTGTGTGTGTGTGTGTGTGTGTGTGTGTGTGTGTGTGTGTGTGTGTGTGTGTGTGTGTGTGTGTGTGTGTGTGTGTGTGTGTGTGTGTGTGTGTGTGTGTGTGTGTGTGTGTGTGTGTGTGTGTGTGTGTGTGTGTGTGTGTGTGTGTGTGTGTGTGTGTGTGTGTGTGTGTGTGTGTGTGTGTGTGTGTGTGTGTGTGTGTGTGTGTGTGTGTGTGTGTGTGTGTGTGTGTATCCAACCCCTTGTGTTTCCTATGTTTGACTCGGGGCGTAATAGCCACTATGTCGGTGGATAACCCTACGACTGTGAATACAGCATACAGAATCAGCCCTGATCGAACACAATCAGCCCTGATCGAACACAATCAGCTCTGACCACCAGTAGCGGTGTCATCACATCCGCAATCAGCACGGATCACGCCACGGCGGCTGACCGGGGTCGGTCTCTGTCGGCCCGGCCCGATGACTCGTCCGTGACACCGGACATGAGGCAGCTGGCTGGTACACCTGCGACGGACCGGCGGGGCACATTTCCAGCCGGGCCGGCGGGACCGGCGGGGCCACTTTCCGAATATCGCGTCAGTCTCGGCACCGAACGCAACACCGCTGGGCGGCTGGCTGGGTGGATAGGCACGAACGGCTTAGATTAAAACATTGCAACAACGCAGCAAAACCAAGCGATTAGCACACCACCGCAGCCTCGGCTTGAACTTCATAATCGTTATGTATGATCTAGATAGTAACCAGCACGATGGCAGTGCCCCCTTTATCGACTGCGTATGCGCTGCCGTTTTTCAGAGATGGGACCCCAGCCCAGGGCAGCAGCGACGCGACCCCCTCACCGCAGTCGGGTTCTGCAGTTTCCAGCCGGGCCCGTCAGCGGACCCGCACAGCTGAGACAGCTGAAGGCCGAGCCGACAGCCGACGTGAGGCGGCACCTACCCGCAGTGGCGTCCCATCACCTCCATGATGAAGGCACCTACCCGCAGTGGCGCCCCATCACCTCCATGATGAAGGCACCTACCCGCAGTGGCGTCCCATCACCTCCATGATGAAGGCACCTACCCGCAGTGGCGTCCCATCACCTCCATGATGAAGGCATCTACCCGCAGTGGCGCCCCATCACCTCCATGATGAAGGCACCTACCCGCAGTGGCGTCCCATCACCTCCATGATAAAGGCACCTACCCGCAGTGGCGTCCCATCACCTCCATGATGAAGGCACCTACCCGCAGTGGCGTCCCATCACCTCCATGATGAAGGCACTTACCCGCAGTGGCGCCCCATCACCTCCATGATAAAGGCACCTACCCGCAGTGGCGTCCCATCACCTCCATGATGAAGGCACCTACCCGCAGTGGCGTCCCATCACCTCCATGATAAAGGCACCTACCCGCAGTGGCGCCCCATCACCTCCATGATGAAGGCACCTACCCGCAGTGGCGTCCCATCACCTCCATGATGAAGGCACCTACCCGCAGTGGCGCCCCATCACCTCCATGATGAAGCAGCGCTGGTGGGAGTACGCCGTGGCAGAGATGGCGTCACACGCCTCGATGATCCTGAAACACGGACACGACGTAGCGGTACTGAAGGTCACACACCGGCCGGGAAACATTCTTAGATACTCTCCACTCGTACCAACACCAGGAGCGGGACAAACTCAGGGAAACATTCTCAGCTACTCTCCACTCGTACCAACACCAGGAGCGGGACAAACTCAGGGAAAAATTATCAGCTACTCTCCACTCGTACCAACACCAGGAGCAGGACAAACTCAGGGAAACATTCTCAGATACTCTCCACTCGTACCAACACCAGGAGCAGGACAAATTCAGGGAAACATTCTCAGATACTCTCCACTCGTACCAACACCAGGAGCGGGACACACTCAGGGAAACATTCTCAGATACTCTCCACTCGTACCAACACCAGGAGTGGGACAAACTCAGGGAAACATTCTCAGATACTCTCCACTCGTACCAACACCAGGAGCGGGACAAACTCAGGAAACATTCTCATATACTCTCCACTCGTACCAACACCAGGAGCGGGACAAACTCAGGAAACATTCTCATATACTCTCCACTCGTACCAACACCAGGAGCGGGACAAACTCAGGAAACATTCTCATATACTCTCCACTCGTACCAACACCAGGAGCGAGACTAACTCAGGAAACATTCTCATATACTCTCCACTCGTACCAACACCAGGAGCGGGACAAACTCAGGAAACATTCTCATATACTCTCCACTCGTACCAACACCAGGAGTGGGACAAACTCAGGGAAACATTCTCAGATACTCTCCACTCGTACCAACACCAGGAGCGGGACAAACTCAGGAAACATTCTCATATACTCTCCACTCGTACCAACACCAGGAGCAGGACAAACTCAGGAAACATTCTCATATACTCTCCACTCGTACCAACACCAGGAGCGGGACAAACTCAGGAAACATTCTCATATACTCTCCACTCGTACCAACACCAGGAGTGGGACAAACTCAGGAAACATTCTCATATACTCTCCACTCGTACCAACACCAGGAGCGGGACAAACTCAGGAAACATTCTCATATACTCTCCACTCGTACCAACACCAGGAGCGGGACAAACTCAGGAAACATTCTCATATACTCTCCACTCGTACCAACACCAGGAGCGGGACAAACTCAGGAAACATTCTCATATACTCTCCACTCGTACCAACACCAGGAGCGGGACAAACTCAGGAAACATTCTCATATACTCTTCACTCGTACCAACACCAGGAGTGGGACAAACTCAGGAAACATTCTCATATACTCTCCACTCGTACCAACACCAGGAGCGGGACAAACTCAGGAAACATTCTCATATACTCTCCACTCGTACCAACACCAGGAGCGGGACAAACTCAGGGAAACATTCTCAGATACTCTCCACTCGTACCAACACCAGGAGCGAGACTAACTCAGGGAAACATTCTCAGATACTCTCCACTCGTACCAACACCAGGAGCGGGACAAACTCAGGAAACATTCTCATATACTCTCCACTCGTACCAACACCAGGAGCGGGACAAACTCAGGGAAACATTCTCAGATACTCTCCACTCGTACCAACACCAGGAGCGGGACAAACTCAGGGAAACATTCTCAGATACTCTCCACTCGTACCAACACCAGGAGCAGGACAAACTCAGGGAAACATTCTCTGATACTCTCCACTCGTACCAACACCAGGAGCGGGACACACTCAGGGAAACATTCTCAGATACTCTCCACTCGTACCAACACCAGGAGCGGGACACACTCAGGGAAACATTCTCATATACTCTCCACTCGTACCAACACCAGGAGTGGGACAAACTCAGGGAAACATTCTCATATACTCTCCACTCGTACCAACACCAGGAGTGGGACACACTCAGGGAAACATTCTCATATACTCTCCACTCGTACCAACACCAGGAGCGGGACAAACTCAGGAAACATTCTCAGATACTCTCCACTCGTACCAACACCAGGAGCGGGACAAACTCAGGAAACATTCTCAGATACTCTCCACTCGTACCAACACCAGGAGCGGGACAAACTCAGGAAACATTCTCATATACTCTCCACTCGTACCAACACCAGGAGCGAGACTAACTCAGGAAACATTCTCAGATACTCTCCACTCGTACCAACACCAGGAGCGGGACAAACTCAGGAAACATTCTCATATACTCTCCACTCGTACCAACACCAGGAGCGGGACAAACTCAGGGAACATTCTCATATACTCTCCACTCGTACCAACACCAGGAGCGGGACAAACTCAGGGAAACATTCTCATATACTCTCCACTCGTACCAACACCAGGAGCGGGACAAACTCAGGAAACATTCTCATATACTCTCCACTCGTACCAACACCAGGAGCGGGACAAACTCAGGGAACATTCTCATATACTCTCCACTCGTACCAACACCAGGAGCGGGACAAACTCAGGGAAACATTCTCATATACTCTCCGCTCGTACCAACACCAGGAGCGAGACTAACTCAGGAAACATTCTCATATACTCTCCACTCGTACCAACACCAGGAGCGGGACACACTCAGGGAAACATTCTCAGATACTCTCCACTCGTACCAACACCAGGAGCGGGACACACTCAGGGAAACATTCTCAGATACTCTCCACTCGTACCAACACCAGGAGCGGGACACACTCAGGGAAACATTCTCAGATACTCTCCACTCGTACCAACACCAGGAGCGGGACAAACTCAGGAAACATTCTCATATACTCTCCACTCGTACCAACACCAGGAGTGGGACAAACTCAGGAAACATTCTCATATACTCTCCACTCGTACCAACACCAGGAGCGGGACAAACTCAGGAAACATTCTCATATACTCTCCACTCGTACCAACACCAGGAGTGGGACAAACTCAGGAAACATTCTCATATACTCTCCACTCGTACCAACACCAGGAGCGGGACAAACTCAGGAAAACATTCTCAGATACTCTCCACTCGTACCAACACCAGGAGCGGGACAAACTCAGGAAACATTCTCATATACTCTCCACTCGTACCAACACCAGGAGCGGGACAAACTCAGGAAACATTCTCATATACTCTCCACTCGTACCAACACCAGGAGCGAGACTAACTCAGCAGTATCCAAACAATCGGCAGTGTTGTGGCCAATGACAAAGCTACCAATACATGGTGTGATGTCTATGATTTTGGTTATTTTCTATACATATCATTGCGATGCAACAATATGGTTAAGAGACTTAAATTGTATCCGCGACAATCTGCTGCTAGTCGCCAACTGACCTGTGCAGAGCCGAGTCGGTGCCGATCGTCATGTCGGTGCCGCAGAAGTCATTGTCGATCGAACCCACCATACCCACGATGTTCAGGTGAGCGTACTTCTTCTGGTCCTCGGCGGATATTTGTGCTGTCAAGAGCGCCGCCAGGCGGTCAGATTCGCGTTTCGCCCAACGTATTCAGTTGCACGCAGACGGATGTGTTACCATTCACAGCGTAATCGCAGCGAACATGTTCAGAAATACGAAACCAGCTGGACACCCGATACTCATTGACCTGACATCTGGAAACAGCCACACACGAGCTGGACGGTGTTTACCATACTACAGTTTCATTTGAGGAAAATGTGTAGGTCATATCTCCAAAGTACCGGATCAGGTGCAGAGTGGCAGGCGGCAGCTCCTCTCGACAAGCTCTCAGCCAAATATCGCCCCAAACTGCCCATCAACAGGATACTGATAAACTGACTGACCGCCCAGTCGATACTGACTGCCCAGCCGATACTGACTGACTGCCCAGCAGATACTGACTGACCGCCCAGCCAATACTGACTGACCGCCCAGCCGATACTGACTGACTGCCCAGCAGATACTGACCGCCCAGCTGATACTGACTGACCGCCCAGCCGATACTGACTGACCGCCCAGCCGATACTGACTGACCGCCCAGCCAATACTGACTGACCGCCCAGCCGATACTGACTGACCGCCCAGCCGATACTGACTGACCGCCCAGCCGATACTGACTGACCGCCCAGCCGATACTGACTGACCGCCCAGCCGATACTGACTGACCGCCCAGCCGATACTGACTGACCGCCCAGCCGATACTGACTGACCGCCCAGCCGATACTGACTGACCGCCCAGCCGATACTGACTGACCGCCCAGCCGATACTGACCGCCCAGCCGATACCGACTGCCCAGCCGATACTGATCGCCCAGCCAATACTGACTGACCGCCCAGCCGATACTGACTGACCGCCCAGCCGATACTGACTGACCGCCCAGCCGATACTGACTGACCGCCCAGCCGATACTGACTGACCGCCCAGCCGATACTGACCGCCCAGCCAATACTGACTGACCGCCCAGCCGATACTGACCGCCCAGCCGATACTGACCGCCCAGCCAATACTGACTGACCGCCCAGCCGATACTGACTGACCGCCCAGCCGATACTGACCGCCCATCCGATACTGACTGACCGCCCAGCCGATACTGACTGACCGCCCAGCCGATACTGACTGACCGCCCAGCCGATACTGACTGACTGCCCAGCCGATACTAACCGCCCAGCCGATACTGACCGCCCAGCCGATACTGACCGCCCAGCCGATACTGACCGCCCAGCCGATACTGACCGCCCAGCCGATACTGACCGCCCAGCCAATACTGACTGACCGCCCAGCCGATACTGACTGACCGCCCAGCCGATACTGACCGCCCAGCCGATACTGACTGACCGCCCAGCCGATACTGACTGACCGCCCAGCCGATACTGACTGACCGCCCAGCCGATACTGACTGACTGCCCAGCCGATACTGACTGACTGCCCAGCCGATACTGACTGGGCCGCCCAGCCGATACTGACTGACCGTCCAGCCGATACTGACTGACCGCCCAGACGATACAGACTGACCGCCCAGCCGATACTGACTGACCGCCCAGCCGATACAGACTGACCGCCCAGCCGATACTGACTGACCGCCCAGCCGATAACCAATCTTGTGAAGCATAAAACCAGTAAAGCGCCATAGTTGGCGATGAACGAGCGGGCGCGAAGGAAATGCATGGCGAATTTCAACGCCATCGGGCAAATGGTTTCTGATATACAAAAAGGGTGCGCACGTGCGCACGTGCAGCGGCACCCCACCCCGACTTGTGGGAAAGTGGCGGCTGAGAGGTCCCTAACCACACACCACATTTGAACACAATCGGCTCAGCCGTTCTTGAAATATAGAATAGGGGTGTGCACGTGCGCACTTGCAGTCACACCACCCCTGACTTGTGTGAAACTGGCGGATGAGGGGTCCCTAACCACACACCAAATTTGCACACAATCTGCCCAGCCGCTGCAGAGTTTTTGCGAGAAAACACCTTCCAATACCCATCACGCAGCACGAGCCACGCGCAGTGGTAGTCACCCACGTGAGTCGGCACTGGTCTCAAACAGGGTAGGTTGGATGGGGCTACTCAGCAAAGAAGCCCGCTTGTCAATCGGACGTGCAGTTGCAGATATATTGGCTTCTCAAAAGCGTCGCCACGGGTCGGGCCAGGCCGTTCATATTCATATTATTACCCTTACACCACGGAAGGACGAGCTTCGCGCTCGCCGTAACCAGAACGACGATGCGAATGTGACCAGAAATTCCTTTAATGTAGCCAATGCTCATGCCACCATCCCTTCCCTGGTCTTCAGAGTGATTTTAAAAGTTAACGACACATAATTGACGGCACGTCTAGCAAATAAGCAGCCACGATGCACATTAATGCTCAGCCATTACTCAGTGTGTGTCTTTTTGGTCAGCTACTCCCACACAATCCGATACACACCGTGCCATGCATTCCCGCACGTCCCCCGTCCACGTCCTGTGACCTTCTTACATGTATTGGCGAGCTCCTCGAGCAGACTGCTCCACTCCTGCCGGAAGCAGTTGGCGCCGGTGAGCGAGCCGTCGCCACCGATGACCACCAGGTTGGTGATGCCGCGCTCCACCAGGTTCTTGGCCGCCTTCACCCGGCCGGCCCGCTCGCGGAAGTCCTTGCAGCGCGCGGAGCCGATCACCGTGCCGCCCTGGCCGAGATAATGGAATGCCATCAAATAGTCAATAGAATAGGCCGAGGCGTTAGACCCTGGGAAATAATGGAATGTCATTGACTAGTCAATCAAATAGTCGTTAGACCCTGGAAAATAATGGAATGTCATTGACTAGTCAATAGAATAGTCGTTAGACCCTGGTAAATAATGGAATGTCATTGACTAGTCAATCGAATAGTCGTTAGACCCTGGGAAATAATGGAATGTCATTGACTAGTCAATAGAATAGTCGTTAGACCCTGGTAAATAATGGAATGTCATTGACTAGTCAATCGAATAGTCGTTAGACCCTGGGAAATAATGGAATGTCATTGACTAGTCAATAGAATAGTCGTTAGACCCTGGTAAATAATGGAATGTCATTGACTAGTCAATCGAATAGTCGTTAGACCCTGGGAAATAATGGAATGTCATTGACTAGTCAATAGAATAGTCGTTAGACCCTGGTAAATAATGGAATGTCATTGACTAGTCAATCGAATAGTCGTTAGACCCTGGGGAATAATGGAATGTCATTGACTAGTCAATAGAGTAGTCGTTAGACCCTGGTAAATAATGGAATGTCATTGACTAGTCAATATAATAGTCGTTAGACCCTGGTAAATAATGGAATGTCATTGACTAGTCAATCGAATAGTCGTTAGACCCTGGTAAATAATGGAATGTCATTGACTAGTCAATAGAATAGTCGTTAGACCCTGGGAAATAATGTAATGTCATTGACTAGTCAATCGAATAGTCGTTATAGCAGTCAATAGTGGAGCAAAACAAGTCCCGAGGAGGCGGAATCCGAAGAATGAAT
The DNA here is from genome assembly GCA_036785665.1 of Chirona hameri. Lineage (NCBI taxonomy): Eukaryota > Metazoa > Arthropoda > Thecostraca > Balanomorpha > Balanidae > Chirona > Chirona hameri. The sequence goes on along the minus strand of JAXIVJ010013909.1, from coordinate 15,589 downwards.
CAGATTACACGTCTATCCCTGGCCGAACGGTCAAATAATGGAATCAAAACACGTCCACCAAATCCGGAGAAGACATCACAGTGCACGGCTATCCCTAGTCGCACGGTCGATAATGAAGTAAAACAAGCACCACGGAGTTCGTGGAAAACAGCAGTGCACGGAAACAGCGGACAAACGCGATAAAAAACCGACCACCTGGATGACATCACCAATAAGCTTACACGCTTCCTGCTCGAATGCGGCAGCGTTGCATCAGACGACAGTCAAGGATACATAGCCACATAACGTAATATCAGATACGGGGATTATACGGACGGATTGAATAAGTCTCAGCTGGAACTGTGAAGAAAGCAAGTCACGAACACATCAATTATTTGAGAAAATACACAGTACCTCAGGGGCGGTCGACAGAAGAGAGTACATGGTGTGAGGTGATTAAATAACCGTTGAATGCTGTCAGTAACTAACAGCTCAACGGTGTTTGAAGCAACTCTTGAACCTTCGGCAGAAACTGAATATATCTCACTACATTTTGTGTCAATGAAAGCACAAAAGACTTGATAATCCTTAGCTTTTTCAATACATCTCCAATAAAAGCCATTGTCCCACCTACCTTGTGAATAATTCCGGAGACTGAGCTCCACTCTGCCTCCACGATGTTGTCGCCTCCGTCCACCATGCCCTGATAACCCTCGCGGATGAAGTACATACGAGCTCCCACGTAGAGGCCCATACGGACGGCGGCCCTCACAGCCGCGTTCATACCTGAATCAGGGCATACAGTATGTCGGACGAGGACAGGGCACAGCGGAACGTGACAAACTGCCCTCCGTAATGCCGCAGTGCTTTCCATACCGGCAAAATATGCGACGATCTGAAGTGAAACAAGCAACAAAACAAATATATTTCACGAGGGAATCGTGAAGCACGTCAAGTTCTACTCTCGCACAACTCACGAGATTGAACATCGGCGAAAACTTCCTTAAACATAGCAGACTGTTTACGTCACGCCAGGAAACGCCACATCGCAGACATACTTATCTAGCTAGAGCCACCAAACCTGTTCACCTCTGGCAGTCATAAATCAACATACAACGGTGCAACATACCACCGTTGGGGCCCAGTTGGGGTTGAACTCCCTCTCTTGACATTCAAACCCACTTCGATTGCTTTTAGTTTTAGAAGTGCCTAAAGCTTCCCACTAAACGAATTAACTTCACGCGAGAGAGAAGAAAAACAAGATCACGGTGCCACCTTTCCAGTTGTCATTCCACCAATATTCACGGAATTTGTGCAGAGTGAATGCCATTCATATCGGACATTTAACTATGGTCACATTTCTTCCTTCGGACGGCGCCCCCCCCCCCCCCCCCCGCCGCCGGACTGACCCTGCGAGTCGCCGCCACTGGTGTCCTTCGGACGGCACCCCCGCCACCGGACTGACCCTGCGAGTCGCCGCCACTGGTGAAGATGGCGATGCCCCCTCCCCCTCCGCCGCCGGACTGACCTTGCGAGTCGCCGCCGCTGGTGAAGATGGCGATGCCCACGCCGGAGGTGAAGTTGTGCTCGATCACCTGGCCCTCCTTGCCGATCACGCACGGGATCTGGAAGCCGGCCGTCTGACCGGAGCCGTACGCGATGCTCGACTCGCGCAGGAACTTGGGCATACTGGGCTGCATGTCGGCCATCCTGGACGGGCTGGTGCCAAACTTGTGGGCATCCATGTCGGCCACCCTGGAGGGGCTGGAGCTGAGCTTGTGGGCCTCCATGGCGCTGGGCCCGGCAGCCGCCGCCGCCGACTGGCTGGCTGGCTGAGACGCGGCCGCACCCGTTCACACGCTGCACACCAACAACTGAAAACACATACACATCCATGTATGTTTGAGAGTGAACACTGAACACTTCACTGAACACTGAACAGTACAGATCGCAAATGAGACTTTGCCGCGACAGCATCACCTTTCTCTCCACCGCAAACCGTACCAGCTCGTTTTCTAGGCGATAACTTTACTGCGGTCTTGTTTTATTCCCACGCTTGTGATTTATACCAGAATGAACCCTAAGTTAAAATTTATTTTGTAATTCATGTCGCAATATACTACATAGGCTGTTCACCAGCAATTATTTCTCCAGACTGCCGTCGTCCATGAACGAAGGAAGTTAAATTTATGTCTGCAACACTAACACAAGACTGGACAAGCACCCAAGATGAAAACCAAATAGCACCCTATCAGTAGCCATTCGTTTTTCAGATTGATAACAGATTTCAGGCATGTAAACGAATAATGGCGGCAGATATCTTTCCGAATGTTTCGCAAACCTGAGCTGTTAATGCAAAAGTGGTGTAACTGGAATCAATCATCTGTTCTGTGCTGATAAAAGTAAAACATTCAACATGGTGCCGACCCAACACAGGAATCCTTTGATGATGATTTGGGTTAAAGGGCACCGCAGCTACCAGGCTATATGGCGCCCGTCAGCAATCCTTTGAATTCCATAGTTTGTGCAATATACAAACAAGACATTTGGAATCTGCGAACCCAAGGCATTTAAGCCGAAGCCAAACCACAAGGTATTGAAGCTGAAACCAAACAACTAGCACGACCCCCAGCCGGGCTGTTCCGACCGGATCTAATTGGCCTGTTGACCGTTGGGTGACGACTCTTTACTGCAAGGTTATGGAGGAATTATAGGCAAGGTGTCATCAATATGCATGCCATTACTCTTCTGGTCAAATGGGTCCCAGGGCAGGCATAACCCTAACAAGTATGTCCAGAGATGTAGCTGGGTGCAAGGGTCACCAACATGCCACTAACATGCAATGCACCCAGATCAGGATGCAAGATGGACAAGGCGAAAAGATGGGTGTTGGCCAGCCCCTATTTCCCCGTCTCCCAGTCCGGCAGATCACATTCCAATTGGTCTATCTTAGAACCAGGTTCCCAGGGCAGATCCGGCCTTGTCAGGACCTCCCGGGGCCGCTATGGACTTTCCACCTGACTATGAGGGACATTCATGCAGACGGGTGTTCACTGTTCACGAATCCCAGCCCCGAGGAGAGCCGAGGACATCCCCAAGTTCACCACCTGCCTCTCATCAATGACATTACATTTACCAACTCAAACTGCAGAGCAATACTCAAGGGTGAACACAGATAATAGGCTAATAACTGGAGACAGGAGCAACCATGGACAGGACAACCACAGACCAGCTTCACTACCTATGAGAGGAAGATGCCTCTAGCATCTTCCATGGCCAATCTTCCATGGCCAATCTTCCATGGCCAATCAGAAACTCCATGTCAATTCTGCTAGATAATCATCTAGAGCACCTGATATAATAGAGAAACCTATCAGTGTGGGCTGATGTGGTGGTGGTGTATTGGTTTTAGGGTGCCACAACTTGTGTGGTTATATGGCGCCCATGGGATGACGTAAGGGCAATTGTCACAGGGACATAACTGAGCTGCTTTGAAGCAAGTATACTTCTTAGCTCCCGCCTCTCATAGTAGGTGTCATGTCTGTATCCAAAACCAAACATTGCCTTCCCAAGCAGGGGACAACAAGACTGGCCACGTCACCACAGCAGCCTGGTAAGTGTCATGTCTGTATCCAAAACCAAACACTGCCTTCCCAAGCAGGGGACAAGACTGGCCACGTCACCACAGCAGTCTGGCCTGTATGTAATCTGAGTGTCACCACAGCAGTCTGGCCTGTATGTAATCTGAGTGTCATTACAGCAGCCTGGACTGTATGTAATCTGAGTGTCACCACAGCAGTCTGGCCTGTATGTAATCTGAGTGTCATCACAGCAGTCTGGCCTGTATGTAATCTGAGTGTCACCACAGCAGTCTGGCCTGTATGTAATCTGAGTGTCATCACAGCAGTCTGGCCTGTATGTAATCTGAGTGTCATCACAGCAGTCTGGTCTGTATGTAATCTGAGTGTCACCACAGCAGTCTGGCCTGTATGTAATCTGAGTGTCATCACAGCAGCCTGGCCTGTATGTAATCTGAGTGTCATCACAGCAGCCTGGACTGTATGTAATCTGAGTGTCACCACAGCAGTCTGGCCTGTATGTAATCTGAGTGTCATCACAGCAGTCTGGCCTGTATGTAATCTGAGTGTCACCACAGCAGCCTGGACTGTATGTAATCTGAGTGTCATCACAGCAGTCTGCACAGCAGCCTGGACTGTATGTAATCTGAGTGTCACCACAGCAGTCTGGCCTGTATGTAATCTGAGTGTCATCACAGCAGTCTGACCTGTATGTAATCTGAGTGTCATCACAGCAGCCTGGCCTGTATGTAATCTGAGTGTCATCACAACAGCCTGGACTGTATGTAATCTGAGTGTCACCACAGCAGTCTGGCCTGTATGTAATCTGAGTGTCATCACAGCAGTCTGACCTGTATGTAATCTGAGTGTCATCACAGCAGCCTGGACTGTATGTAATCTGAGTGTCATCACAGCAGTCTGGCCTGTATGTAATCTGAGTGTCACCACAGCAGCCTGGACTGTATGTAATCTGCGTGTCACCACAGCAGTCTGGCCTGTATGTAATCTGAGTGTCATCACAGCAGTCTGACCTGTATGTAATCTGAGTGTCACCACAGCAGCCTGGACTGTATGTAATCTGAGTGTCATCACAGCAGTCTGGCCTGTATGTAATCTGAGTGTCATCACAGCAGTCTGGCCTGTATGTAATCTGAGTGTCTTCACAGCAGCCTGGCCTGTATGTAATCTGAGTTTCACCACAGCAGCCTGGACTGTATGTAATCCGAGTGTCATCACAGCAGCCTGGACTGTATGTAATCTGAGTGTCTTCACAGCAGTCTGGCCTGTATGTAATCTGAGTGTCTTCACAGCAGTCTGGCCTGTATGTAATCTGAGTGTCATCACAGCAGTCTGGCCTGTATGTAATCTGAGTGTCATCACAGCAGCCTGGACTGTATGTAATCTGAGTGTCATCACAGCAGCCTGGACTGTATGTAATCTGAGTGTCTTCACAGCAGTCTGGCCTGTATGTAATCTGAGTGTCATCACAGCAGCCTGGTAAGTGTCATGTCTGTATCCAAAACCAAACTATGCCTTCCCAAGCAGGTAACAAGACTAGCCACGTTATCACAGCAGCCTGGCCTGTATGCAATCTGAGCGGACACATCAGGTAGTGTGATGCTCCGGAACAGACAGTTTCTGTGGTAGAACACCCCAGTACTGGAAGTATACCCAAAGCTATGAGTGCTGACCAAATAGGTGACCTCGGTACCAGGGCTGCGGAGTCGATCGGTATTCGGTTTTCAGGTGATTCCGACTGCGACCCTCCGGAGAAGACTCCGAAATCGACTCCGACCTTTGTACGCTTCGTTGGAAGGGTTCGGAGGTGTCGAACTACGGAAATTGCACCATTCGAAAGCTGAGCTCACGCGGAATCCAGCGATGCAAATTTTTCACAAATCCATCGAGCGCCTTTTTGTATTGTTTTGGTCCGAATTCGCGCCCCTTTCGTTTGGCCAGGGCTACCGCGTATGGTATGACGAAAATGCAGACCAATGACATGTCTACAGATTCGTCATGCTCTGCACGACAAGGTCTCATAGAATGCGAAGCCATTAGATGGTTTGGTTGGTTGCACGGCTGCATCAAAGCCAAGCGCTCCCGGTGTCGGCACTAAGGCGCACTCCCGCCCGCGCCTCACGCGCAGAATCGCCCATCGCGATACGCGAGCTGAGCACTGCGCGCCGCCGACCCGGCTTACGGAGCGGGCTCTCGGCCAGTCACGGATAAACAGTGCATCGCATGTTGAAAACCCTAGCTCTGTCCACTAGCCCAGCTATTCAAGGAGATCGTGACAAATTTCCAGCCACCTCCGACCGCTACAAATGGTACTTTTGGACAATTGTATGCACCATATTTGCCATACGTAGCCTCTGACCGGGACTCGCTTAACTGGCTGCGCCGGCCCGGCTCGGCCAACTTCGAGTCTGTACTGTACACGCTGTGACGTCAGAGGCCACGGCGCGGCCGCCGCCGACTGGCTGGCCGGTCAGGGTCAGGTCATGACCGGCGTATGGCAAATATGGTACATACAATGGGGCTGGGGACAATTTTGTAAGGTACCAATATTTTGGGTTCATAAAAACAAGGATAATTTTTAATAATGTAAATTTAAACAAAAATTAATACAAAATCGAAATGAACTCAGAAATGAATAAAAACTAAAACAATTAGGCTCATGGTCCTTGTAGTTGTGAAGTCACGACCATAGTGAAAATCGAAAGTGCCGTCACAAATCACTATGGTCGTGACGTCGCAAACAAAATCAAGAATGTTAATAACTAAAATACGAGAAGTTAGGAGGTAGTTTTTGGACAGAAGGCGGTCCAAGATGTGAGTGAGAAGTAAATTGAAAAATCGAGACAAATACGCTTAATTTGTTATGCGTAAAACCCCACTACCTGTCTCCAACCACATTGTCCAAAAGTACCATTTGTAGCGGTCGGAGGTCTCCCGTGTCGGCACTACGGCGCACTCACGCGCAGAATCGCCCATCGCGATACGCGAGCTGAGCACTGCGCGCCGCCGACCCGGCTTACGGAGCGGGCTCTCGGCCAGTCACGGATAAACAGTGCATCGCATGTTGAAAACCCTATCTCTGTCCACTAGTCCAGCATCCAATGAGATTGTGACAAATTTCCAGCCACCTCCGACCGCTACAAATGGTACTTTTGGACAATGTGGTTGGAGACAGGTAGTGGGGTTTTACGCATAACAAATTAAGCGTATTTGTCTCGATTTTTCAATTTACTTCTCACTCACATCTTGGACCGCCTTCTGTCCAAAAACTACCTCCTAACTTCTCGTATTTTAGTTATTAACATTCTTGATTTTGTTTGCGACGTCACGACCATAGTGATTTGTGACGGCACTTTCGATTTTCACTATGGTCGTGACTTCACAACTACAAGGACCATGAGCCTAATTGTTTTAGTTTTTATTCATTTCTGAGTTCATTTCGATTTTGTATTAATTTTTGTTTAAATTTACATTATTAAAAATTATCCTTGTTTTTATGAACCCAAAATATTGGTACCTTACAAAATTGTCCCCAGCCCCATTGTATGCACCATATTTGCCATACGCCGGTCATGACCTGACCCTGACCGGCCAGCCAGTCGGCGGCGGCCGCGCCGTGGCCTCTGACGTCACAGCGTGTACAGTACAGACTCGAAGTTGGCCGAGCCGGGCCGGCGCAGCCAGTCAAGCGAGTCCCGGTCAGAGGCTACGTATGGCAAATATGGTGCATACAATTGTCCAAAAGTACCATTTGTAGCGGTCGGAGGTGGCTGGAAATTTGTCACGATCTCCTTGAATAGCTGGGCTAGTGGACAGAGCTAGGGTTTTCAACATGCGATGCACTGTTTATCCGTGACTGGCCGAGAGCCCGCTCCGTAAGCCGGGTCGGCGGCGCGCAGTGCTCAGCTCGCGTATCGCGATGGGCGATTCTGCGCGTGAGGCGCGGGCGGGAGTGCGCCTTAGTGCCGACACCGGGAGCGCTTGGCTTTGATGCAGCCGTGCAACCAACCAAACCATCTAATGGCTTCGCATTCTATGAGACCTTGTCGTGCAGAGCATGACGAATCTGTAGACATGTCATTGGTCTGCATTTTCGTCATATCCATACGCGGTAGCCCTGGCCAAACGAAAGGGGCGCGAATTCAGACCAAAACAATACAAAAAGGCGCTCGATGGATTTGTGAAAAATTTGCATCGCTGGATTCCGCGTGAGCTCAGCTTTCGAATGGTGCAATTTCCGTAGTTCGACACCTCCGAACCCTTCCAACGAAGCGTACAAAGGTCGGAGTCGATTTCGGAGTCTTCTCCGGAGGGTCGCAGTCGGAATCACCTGAAAACCGAATACCGATCGACTCCGCAGCCCTGGTACCGAGGTCACCTATTTGGTCAGCACTCATAGCTTTGGGTATACTTCCAGTACTGGGGTGTTCTACCACAGAAACTGTCTGTTCCGGAGCATCACACTACCTGATGTGTCCGCTCAGATTGCATACAGGCCAGGCTGCTGTGATAACGTGGCTAGTCTTGTTACCTGCTTGGGAAGGCATAGTTTGGTTTTGGATACAGACATGACACTTACCAGGCTGCTGTGATGACACTCAGATTACATACAGGCCAGACTGCTGTGAAGACACTCAGATTGCATACAGGCCAGACTGCTGTGATGACACTCAGATTACATACAGGCCAGACTGCTGTGATGACACTCAGATTACATACAGGCCAGACTGCTGTGAAGACACTCAGATTACATACAGGCCAGACTGCTGTGAAGACACTCAGATTACATACAGTCCAGGCTGCTGTGATGACACTCAGATTACATACAGGCCAGACTGCTGTGATGACACTCAGATTGCATACAGGCCAGACTGCTGTGAAGACACTCAGATTACATACAGGCCAGACTGCTGTGGTGACACTCAGATTACATACAGTCCAGGCTGCTGTGATGACACTCAGATTACATACAGGCCAGACTGCTGTGGTGACACTCAGATTACATACAGTCCAGGCTGCTGTGATGACACCCAGATTACATACAGGCCAGACTGCTGTGATGACACTCAGATTGCATACAGGCCAGACTGCTGTGATGACACTCAGATTACATACAGGCCAGACTGCTGTGGTGACACTCAGATTACATACAGGCCAGACTGCTGTGGTGACACTCAGATTACATACAGTCCAGGCTGCTGTGATGACACTCAGATTACATACAGGCCAGACTGCTGTGGTGACACTCAGATTACATACAGTCCAGGCTGCTGTGATGACACTCAGATTACATACAGTCCAGACTGCTGTGATGACACTCAGATTACATACAGTCCAGACTGCTGTGATGACACTCAGATTACATACAGTCCAGACTGCTGTGATGACACTCAGATTACATACAGTCCAGGCTGCTGTGATGACACTCAGATTACATACAGGCCAGACTGCTGTGGTGACACTCAGATTGCATACAGGCCAGACTGCTGTGATGACACTCAGATTACATACAGGCCAGACTGCTGTGGTGACACTCAGATTACATACAGGCCAGACTGCTGTGGTGACACTCAGATTACATACAGTCCAGGCTGCTGTGGTGACACTCAGATTACATACAGGCCAGACTGCTGTGATGACACTCAGATTACATACAGGCCAGACTGCTGTGGTGACACGCAGATTACATACAGTCCAGGCTGCTGTGGTGACACTCAGATTACATACAGGCCAGACTGCTGTGATGACACTCAGATTACATACAGGCCAGACTGCTGTGATGACACTCAGATTACATACAGTCCAGGCTGCTGTGGTGACACTCAGATTACATACAGGTCAGACTGCTGTGATGACACTCAGATTACATACAGGCCAGACTGCTGTGGTGACACGCAGATTACATACAGTCCAGGCTGCTGTGGTGACACTCAGATTACATACAGGCCAGACTGCTGTGATGACACTCAGATTACATACAGTCCAGGCTGCTGTGATGACACTCAGATTACATACAGGTCAGACTGCTGTGATGACACTCAGATTACATACAGGCCAGACCGCTGTGGTGACACTCAGATTACATACAGTCCAGGCTGTTGTGATGACACTCAGATTACATACAGGCCAGGCTGCTGTGATGACACTCAGATTACATACAGGCCAGACTGCTGGTGACACTCAGATTACATACAGTCCAGACTGCTGTGATGACACTCAGATTACATACAGGCCAGACTGCTGTGATGACACTCAGATTACATACAGGCCAGACTGCTGTGATGACACTCAGATTACATACAGGCCAGACTGCTGTGGTGACACTCAGATTACATACAGTCCAGGCTGCTGTGCAGACTGCTGTGATGACACTCAGAAGCAAGGACGAATTCCTTTGACCTAAACTGGAGGAAGAAAAATCCCAGAGATAGCCAGGAATGTCCAAGCTTGAGTTGTCACCAAGAAGAAACACTCAAACATTTTCTGCTGGACGGCAACACATGATGAAATACGAGCTCAATACCTCTTTCTGGCAAATTCATGCAATGTAGATCCTGATGAAACTATTGAAGATTTCTTACTACTAAAGAAGTGTGAAAATGAATGTGAAATGAACTTAAGAAAAAAGGCACTTCTAGAAATGTGGAGGAAAAGACATGCTATGAAAGTAACCACACAAGAAAACCACACAAAATAATAATGCAAAATCAAACTCAGACAGATGTCAAGAATCAAGATATCATGAGCTCAATACTGTGAGCCGTGTGAGCTGTTTCAAAGGCATATATCACACACATTGATTGATTGATTGTATCCACAGAACCAAATATGCATAAATAGCTGGCTTGCTACTATTTATTTTTCTAAAACATCTTGTATTTCCCTGTTGGGGTAAACAACCCTAACCCCTGTCATGTCCCAATGCCAGGCTTTGCATGCTATTGGTGATGTAGTGTGTCAGTATCATCTACATTGTGAATAACATGAAAGTCTGGTGTTAGGATGTATATGATATGGTTGTCTACCCTATGTATGGACAAAGCCTTCATAATATCAAGCATCATGTATTTCCTAGAACAAGAAGTGTTTCTTTATCATTTCAGATTCATCAAATTTCATATCATTTGTCACTTTGGTCATTGTGTAGATTTTAACCTAGCACTAAAGTCACTTTTTTAAAGGCACACATATGTATTCTCACACACTATACTTGGGTATGCACATGCACAGTATGCACAGCACAGTACACACCATGCACAGTACACACACAATATGGTACATGACAGGGCCACTGCCCACTCCACCAAATATCATTCAGAATATCGTAGGTCGTTGGTGGCCCCGCCCGCGTCGCCTCGCGCTTACCGCGGTTCACCCCCGTGAAGCGGCGCCCCCTCGCCACCGGCCAGGCGTGCGAGCCGTCGACCAGCCGGAGCGGCGCCCCCTCGCCACCGGCCAGGCGTGCGAGCCGTCGACCAGCCAGAGCAGCGCCCCTCGCCACCGGCCAGGCGTGCGAGCCGTCAACCAGCCGGAGCAGCGCCCCCTCGCCACCGGCCAGGCGTGCGAGCCGTCAACCAGCCGGAGCGGCGACCCGCACGCCCGGCCGGCCGACCGGCCCGGCAAAATCGGCCAGGAACCGGTCCCGGGTTGGTCCGGGTGGGGAATGGGCGGGACCTATCCTACTACAGGTGCTGAAGCAGAATGCCTGTGTTGGTGAGGGCGGCGACGGCGGCAACACCACAGCAACACTGCGGCAGCAGCACCAACGGCAGAGGCAGCGGCGACAACGGTTACGTCGGCAGAAGCAGGCCCACATCATCATCGGAGGCCAGTCAATAGCATATAGTTCTACTTATAGTTCTACTTTGCATATAGTTCTACTTTGCATATAGTGCTACTTTGCATATAGTTCTACTTTGCATTTAGTTCTACTTTGCATATAGTTCTACTTTGCATATAGTTCTACTTTGCATATAGTTCAACTTTGCATATAGTTCTACTTTGCATATAGTTCTACTTTGCATATAGTTCTACTTTGCATATAGTTCTACTTTGCATATAGTTCTACTTTGCATATAGTTCTACTTTGCATATAGTTCTACTTTGCATATAGTTCTGCTTTGCATATAGGTCTACTTTGCATATAGGTCTACTTTGCATATAGTTCTACTTTGCATATAGTTCTACTTTGCATATAGTTCTACTTTGCATATAGTTCTACTTTGCATATAGCTCTACTTTGCATATAGTTCTACTTTGCATATAGTTTTATGAAATAGCTTTCAGCTCTTTGGATTCTTGAGAAGTAAATATGTACACACCTCCATGACTTACTAGTTACTATGCACATAGCAAGGGTTTTTAAGGATGTTAAAAGAGAAAATGAAATTGACATTCAGTTGTGTTTTGACAAACAAAAATCAGAACTCACAGGGCAAGTTTTCAGTGAAGACAAATTATGTCAGTTCCCATATGACATTTTGCAATAATTTAACCCACGCTTCACCGGGGGGGGGGGTGGGGGAGGCAAATATTGCCTCCACCTGACAAATCTTCGCAATAGCTAAAAAACCAACAGCGCTATCAACGCGAAACTTAGGGTACCTTCTATCATCAACTATACTGTACGTCTTCCGTGTAAAAATGAAGCAATTTCGTCACACAAAAAAATGAAATAAAATTTAGTGACGTCACTGCACACGAGTTTGACGAACAAATCAGCTAAACTTTAACCCTCGCCCGTGCAGCGTCCGATCAGTGCGTGACCGTGCAGAGGGGGTACACCCCCCCCCCCCCCCCTAGCGTTTCGCCCCTAATTGGGCTAGAGCTTCGATTAAAAAACTAGCGTGTTGCTTGTCACGAGAGGAAGCCATTGATACCCGATGTTAAGGTCCTAGGTCATTAGGTGACCTCTGAGGTCATGTCAATGACCCACAATTAAAAAAAATTGTAAATGCGTATAAATTGAATTTAATCGAGCTAGGAATCGCGAATGAGCATATAATTATGCTAAATGGGTACCAAATTTGAAATCAGCATCACAAAATGTCCTAGAAGCTGCCAAATTCTAAAAAGGTCATGTCAGGTCATTTGAGGTCAGTGACCTCGGTTGACCTGTGGAGGCGCATGACCCCAGTGGAACATATAATTATGTAAAATGGATCCCATATTTGAAATCAGCGTCACAAAATGTCCTAGAAACTGCCAGAAGCCAAAAAAGTAATATCAGGTCATCGGAGGTCAGTGACCTCGGTTGACCTCTGAAAAGGTCAATCGAGGTCGCAATATCAAGGTAAACCACATCTGTCACCTGGAAACACCTGTGCATATGCTCCTGAACAACAAACACTATGAAACTGCACACGTTACAAAGATCAATACTACGGACGCCAGTTGCGCCTGACATGACCTTGAGAAACAGGTCAAAGGTCACACGGGTCATGTGACCTACAACTTCAAAATTTTCGGAATGTCGAATTGTTCACAAGTAGGGTACTGAAAGTTTCATCGCAATCGTTGATATTTACGCGAGTTATTCCCGAAAAGCCGAGGAGGGTGGCATCCCCCCCCCCCCCCCCCTGCACTGGCGAGGGTTAACAGGCCGTACAAAGCCTATTTTCTGGACAAATGCAATACAAAACTTCACAAGATAGCAAATGACAAGGGCTACAAATGTCTATCCCGGATTTTGTTTTGCCCCCCCCCCCAAACGCTTTGTTTTGGGGAAAATGTCCTCAAAATCAAAATTTGCAAGTGTGAAAAACGGAATATATATTGAGAACCATATATGGGACAATGCACAAACCAAATTTCAAAGCAATATATTCATTTTTGACTGACTTATGTCTCCCGAAGTATGAGTAATCTCATGACGTCATATTTTGACATTGCGTTTTTGGGGGCTTTTACTGATCAGATACATACAAATAAATGTCAGCACTGTTTTCTGAGACAAAACTGGCATAGAAACATGCCTTTTTTATTTAGATTTATCAATTTCAAATGTTGACCATATGTGACCTGAACTTGACCTGAGCTTGACGCTTAAAAGAGGTCAGATGGTGAAATGACGACTCACTATCGAATTATATTTGTAAAATAACCCATAAAACATGTGTCGCGTGACTTCCGGAAATATTCTGCGCATAGTGGCCTTTTTATGACCTGACTGACCTTTGCCAACAATCTCACTTAGCTCATGTGGGATGTTTATTATGTAGTTGGGACTGGCAGCACTTTGGGTGATCATGGTCGCAATCAAAGGCTTGGATGAAAAGTATGTGCCCATAAACTTAAATGCCTCGATTTTGTCCTTTGATCCGACCGTGACCTGATATGTGACCTCAATTTGACAATTTCGAGTATGTTTTAGGTGCGTCTCATCGAGAGCTTTCGAATGCTGCCTTGTGCGTCTCGCTGCGATCCGGAGATAACGAGGGGGCAATATCCCCCCCCCCCCCCCCCGGTCAATGGCGTTCGGCTGAGACCCTGGTCAAGCGCGGGTTAAAAAGGTGAGGAGTCCTGATAAATATTATTGCAGCACAGAATCTGCTGATGGAAATAAGCTGATGGGCTTAAACCCGATAAGCTTAGCTGATAAACTGATAGGCTTATGTAGATAGGAAATGTGTTGCATTGCATTCAAACAAACTATTAAATTATTGTAACATGAGGTGCAACCCCAACTCCGTGCTATCACGAAACCGACCCTATCGGTCGATCCCATAAGAGTGAGAGACGCCTGCCTGTGATGTAGACAGCACAGACGGTATTGATGCCGGTAGCATTGCCTTGTGGATTGTCACTTATCAGTCCTGCTCATGGTGTTACAGTAGCATTATTGAAGATGGCAGTTGGGCTGTTATTGATCAGAGGGTATTATTGATTCAGGGTTTTAGGGGGCATCAAGGTAGGTTAGTAGCATTGGTACCAAGCAGGGCTGCAGAGTCGGAGTCGGTGATTTCGGCTGGAGTCTGGAGTCGGTAAAACTTTGCCGGCACCGACTCCGGCTGTCAGTCGTTGGCAAAGTATTTTTCAGTGCATTTTAGTCAGCCACTGGTGGCGATGACTAAAAAGATAATACCACTTCGACTTTGTTCGCTGCGATTCCCTCGTCATTTAATGGTTTTCAAGCATAAGGTGTGTACAACGGTGGGCGAAGTAGAAACTAGGTTGTGTCATGGATGCAGGTTCAAAATGCCATCCCGAGAAATTATAGCAACGATCGCCAGAAATTGATTAAAAAACGGATTAAAGTGACTTGTAGCTTGCTCAAGGCGAGTTAAACGCTGTCCCGTTCATTAACTATAACCTAATTATTGCTTAGTATTCATGTGGATGGTAGGGTTGTTAAAAACCTGACAAATTATATTTTTGTTTACTTCCCGAATTTTAAAATCAAAAGTTAGGGTCAGACAATGTCTATTCATTTTATCTAACTACTATATTTTTCAACTAAGTGAGCTCCAATCTTGAAACAGGGAAATTTGTGTTGCGATTGGGTTACTTATTGTGTCTGTTATCCCGCGCCGTGCCGGTGCTCTGCGCCACCTTCGCCGTGCCGGGGGGGGGGGGGGGGGGGGGTGGGGGGGGGGGGGGGGGGGGGGGGGGGGGGGGGGATCGACGCCCCTCCCACCACCCTCGAACTCAGGCTCCAGTGGGACGTAGACAAAAACCGAAAACACCGTATCAAAAGCTGGTTAAAATGCATTTGAAACTATTTTCGTCCCATTTTTGTTTTTCTCAGGTCAATATTGAGCTCACCAGAGGTCATCAAAGGTCAGATTTTTCCAGTTTCAGGACTTTACTACTCCATAAAACCCCAAATATCTCGGGAACTATGATAGCTAGGAACAAACGGAAAAAAGCAATCGAAAGCTCTTGAAAAATGCAATCGCCAAATGATCCTCAACTTTTAGCTCAGTTCAATGGTTTAGGCTCCAGGTCATCAAAGGTCAAAAAGGCTATTTTTGCGTAACTGTATTTTCACAAATAACTTTTTACCTCACTAAAGA
>JAXIVJ010013908.1:0-35893 GCA_036785665.1 Chirona hameri | reverse complement strand
CACGTCTTCCCATCCCATGCAATGCAATGCAACCCCATGCAACATGACCTACTTGGGTCACCACTTGATCTTGACCTGAGGTCAATTTTTTAAGTTGACCTAACCTGGTCAACACATATGAGTCCAAGCGCCTTGACGAGACAAACACGATTGCATCAAAACTATTGCCTGGTCGTTATTAAGTAAATAGCTATTCGTGAAAAACTGTTTGTAAAAAATAGCCTTTTTGACATTTGATAAGCGCTGGAGCCTATACTTTTGACTTGAGCTAAAATCTGAAGACACTATGTCGATTGCATGTTTCAAGAGCTGTCCATTGCTCTTTCCCGTTTGTTCCTAGCTATCATAGTTCCTGTGATATCTGGGGGTTTCTGGAGCGAATTCTTAAAACAGGAAAAGTTGACCTTTGATGACCTCTGGCTTTGATGACCTTTGATGTCTGACCTTTGATGACCTATTGACCTCAATATTGGCTTTAGGAAAATAAAATCTGAACTAATTTAGAATGTGCTTGTCGAGAGATTTCGAACGCTACTTCCCGCGTCTTTCTAACCCTTTTAGTTTTCTAGTAGAGGGGGATTTAACACCCCCGGCACGACGAAGGTGGCGCCGAGCACCGGCACGGCGCGGGTTAAATTTGAGTCAGGTTTGTTTATGATATAACAATTTTGTCATACAAATTGTGTAATTACAATTTTGTAATTACAATCTTGTAATTATAAATCTGTAATTACAAATATGTAATTACAATTTTGTAATAACAATTTTGTAATTACAATTTTGTAATTACAATTTTGTAATTACAATTTTGTAATTACAATTTTGTAATAACAATTTTGTAATTACAATTTTGTAATTACAATTTTGTAATTACAATTTTGTAATTACAATTTTGAAATTACAATTTTAAAATAATAAATTTGGTAAATTCCCATATTTTAATAACATATCGAACCTGACCTAACCTTTACAGCAATTACGGCCGCACGGACCTACGTTTAGAACGCTCCTCGCATTCGCTCGCTGCGCTGCGGTCCTACGGAGAGGGAGTAGCTCTAAGCATTGCTATTTATCATGAAGGCATCTCATATGTTTCATGTACTCTATCTTTTGCGAATATAATATGTACCAAACTTCTATGAACAACAAGAAGCATGTGAAAAAAGTGCATTGAAATCGGTAGTTTAACTTGGCCCCTGACGGCGAACTATTTAGTGTTCACGACTGATTAAAATAGACAATATATACACGTTTTTCCCATACATTTTCAACAAACAGGTATTTAATATATTACAATGCGCACATGAAACATTTATCTAAACCGATTATCCATAATAAATCAATCAACGTTTCAGAAAACCGTGATGCATTCTGCGGATTAACTTCTTGGCCAAGGACGGGGACGTATTTAGTGTATGCTATTTGTTTCATTGACCAATCATGGACGTTGTCACGCTTCTTGGAGCACTTATTTCATTTCTGGCCCTATGACTTGTTTACAAATAACATTTAAACCAGAGATGTGATGGATCATACTGTTCGTCACCATATGTTAGTGCATATTTTATTTCCCATAATTTTTTTTTATAGAAAAGGTTGTTATTTCACTTTTAAATGGAGGCACGATCAATTAAAAACCATACATGTGTCACATAAAAATGCAGAAAAATAAATCAAAAGGTGAATATTTCACTTTAATACCTGTTATTGTTTTTATGTAGTTTGTCCTGCAGGGAAGCGCCATTTACTTTTTACATGTCCATTCAGCTGAACGTTCCTAAAACTATGCATACTAGGGTATAACCTCGGTCAAACTATGGAATGTGTTACTCATCAAAATCATCATTGGGACACAGTCAATGCACAGTGCACACGTGTACTCTCGTACCGTTTCATATTTCAAACCTGTTTTAGCTTTACCAGAGCGCGCCCGCTCGGTCATCGCCCAAAAAGGCGTGCTACTGGTATAATAGTGTGGCCTAAATCCGCAGAGATATCGTTTTGCGGCATTTTTTTTTGGGGGGGGGGGGGGAGGGGGAGGGGCGCTTTGCCCGAGGGAGCGCTCTGGGTTTCTTTGCCCCCCATCCCAAAATACCTTCCGCCACCACTTGACGTCATCATCCAGTGTGTGACGTCACCTCACCTGTCGGACGCCATGCCGCCAAGCAAGACGCCAAGCATCACTCCGGCCATATAGGAAGATTTGATAGGCGCCAGCAGGTATTCATATTCGCAGACCAAGCCAAACTGCCAACACAGACAGCCGTGTCACAGACAGACGAAGCCAGACTGCCAACACAGATACAGCCGTGCCACAGACAGACCAGAAAAACTGCCAACACAGAGACATATAGAGACATACCAGGGTTACTTTGCCTATCATTTCTGCACAATGACTATTTATCACAACCAGCGTGTAATGTGTACCAGCGTGTACTGTGTACCAGTGTGTACTGTGTACCAGCGTGTACTGTGTACCAGCGTGTAATGTGTACCAGCGTGTACTGTGTACCAGCGTGTACTGTGTACCAGCGTGTACTGTGTACCAGCGTGTACTGTGTACCAGCGTGTAATGTGTACCAGCGTGTACTGTGTACCAGCGTGTACTGTGTACCAGCGTGTACTGTGTACCAGCGTGTAATGTGTACCAGCGTGTACTGTGTACCAGCGTGTACTGTGTACCAGCGTGTACTGTGTACCAGCGTGTACTGTGTACCAGCGTGTAATGTGTACCAGCGTGTACTGTGTACCAGCGTGTACTGTGTACCAGCGTGTACTGTGTACCAGCGTGTACTGTGTACCAGCGTGTAATGTGTACCAGCGTGTACTGTGTACCAGCGTGTACTGTGTACCAGCGTGTACTGTGTACCAGCGTGTACTGTGTACCAGCGTGTACTGTGTACCAGCGTGTAATGTGTACCAGCGTGTAATGTGTACCAGCGTGTAATGTGTACCAGCGTGTAATGTGTACCAGCGTGTACTGTGTACCAGCGTGTAATGTGTACCAGCGTGTACTGTGTACCAGCGTGTACTGTGTACCAGCGTGTACTGTGTACCAGCGTGTGCTGTGTACCAGCGTGTACTGTGTACCAGCGTGTAATGTGTACCAGCGTGTAATGTGTACCAGCGTGTACTGTATACCAGCGTGTACTGTGTACCAGCGTGTACTGTGTACCAGCGTGTAATGAATACCAGCGTGTACTGTGTACCAGCGTGTACTGTGTACCAGCGTGTAATGTGTACCAGCGTGTACTGTTTACCAGCGTGTACTGTGTACCAGCGTGTACTGTGTACCAGCGTGTACTGTGTACCAGCGTGTAATGTGTACCAGCGTGTACTGTGTACCAGCGTGTACTGTGTACCAGCGTGTAATGTGTACCAGCGTGTACTGTGTACCAGCGTGTACTGTGCCATGCATTCCTTGCGTGTGTTGGGTGTCCGTCTAATACAAGACTGGTTTGTAAACGTGCAACATTAAAAGCTACTTAGTCGACGCTTATCTTTATGTGATCTGCCATTTTGTCCAGGAATGATGTTGTAAGGTAATACGAGATAGGTACCTACTTAACCACCGCCCTGGTTTGTCCAGGAATGATGTTGTAAGGTAATACGAGATAGGTACCTACTTAACCACCGCCCTGGTTGGGGCGGGAATGATGTTGTAAGGTAATACGAGATAGGTACCTACTTAACCACCGCCCTGGTTGGGGCGGGGGGGTCGTTTGACCCCACTCCCCAAAGTTTTTTTTCTTCTCAAAATAGCGGAGCAACGGCGGTACGCAGCAACGCAAAATTTGATGCAGCTGTTTGCGCATCAATTACTCACCTTGTGTTACAATTTTGACCCCAGATCTTCTCAAGTCAGGTCACCAGGTCACGTCAAATAACCTTACCTCCAACAATGTCTGTGGTCGTGCCAAAGCCACAGTGCTTGTCCGATAAATTTGAAACTTACAGAATTTCATAAGGTCATAAGTACCTACAATTTGGTTATCTCTTTTTTGATATCCGTGACCTAAGGTCAGGTCAATTTCGTGACCTCCCATTATAAGTCAATGGGAAAATATATGAATGCTTCCTATTCAGAGAATATGCATTAGATCAGGTCAATTATTTCAGTATCATTTTATTTTAGCTCATTCTTGATGACACCGATGCAATTGTTGCTCGGTGAACTCTGCAAGGTCAGCTGAGGTCATCTGAGATCACCAACAGCTCTTTTGACAATAACTCTTGATATAATAAAGATAGAGACGTGTGAATGGCACCATTGTGTTTGTCTTGTAAAGATGAGTCGCCCCATATGCAACATAACCTACCTGGGTCACCAAATGACCTTGGCCTGAGGTCAAATTTTGAACTTGACCTAACCAGGTCACCATCAATATGTTTCGAAGCGTCTTGACGAGACAAACACGATGGTGGTATAATTATTGTTCTATGTTTAACGACGGATAAAAGGTTATTCACGAAAAACTGTTTGGAAGAAAATGCCATTGTGACTTTCGGTGACCACTGGAACCTTAACTATTGACCTGAGCTAAAATGTAATGACACCAATGGGATTGCATTCTTCAAGAGATTTCATTTGTTTTCGTTTGTTCCTAGCTATCATACATAGTTCCCGATATATTTTGGGTTTCTGGAGCAAAGTCCTATACTCCGAAAATTTGACCTTTGATGATCTCTGGTGACCTCCATATTGACCTGAGCCAAAAATGCACGAAGTAACTTTGAATGTCCTTGTCAAGAGCTTACGAACGCTTTTCTGCCCTTTTAGTTTTCGAGTTAGTTGGGGTCATTTTGACCCCCCCCCCCCCCCACCAGGGCGAAGATGGCTCCAGAGGCCCACCGGGGCGCGGGTTAACAAACAGGCAATCATGATTGGTTAGAGGAAACATGGATTTTATCTTCTACATCAAAACACTGGGATGAATGGCATGAATGGCGGGATAAATGGCAGCATGAATGGCCACAAAATATGGCAAAATATGGCATACAAAGATACAAAATATGGTCACCAACTTACTCACGGCATACCTACAGCCTTTTCTTTCGCTCTCTGTCTTCCACCGTCAAGTGCCCTTTCTTCCTACTCCCCCCTCAATCTCCTCTCCCCGTCTCCTTCCTCTCCCTCCATGTCTGCCCCTCCCTACAGGTAGGTACTAACGTGCTCCCTTCATGTCTGTCCCTCTCTACAGGTAGGTACTGACGTGCTCCCTCCATGTCTGTCCCTCCCTGCAGGTAGGTACTGACGTGCTCCCTCCATGTCTGCCCCTGCCTGCAGGTACTGACGTGCTCCCTCCATGTATGTCCCTCCCTGCAGGTACTGACGTGCTCCATCCATGTCTGCCCCTCCCTGCAGGTAGGTACTGACGTGCTCCCTCCATGTATGTCCCTCCCTGCAGGTACTGACGTGCTCCATCCATGTCTGTCCCTCCCTGCAGGTAGTTACTGACGTGCTCCCTACATGTCTGCCCCTCCATGTAGGCACTGACGTGCTCCCTCCATGTCTGACCCTCCCTACATATAGGTACTGACGTGCTCCCTACATGTCTGTCCCTTCCTGCAGGTACTGACGTGCTCCCTCCATGTCTGCCCCTCCCTGCAGGTAGGTACTGACGTGCTCCCTACATGTCTGTCCCTCCCTACAGGTACTGACGTGCTCCCTCCATGTCTGTCCCTCCCTACAGGTAGGTACTGACGTGCTCCCTCCATGTCTGTCCCTCTCTACAGGTAGGTACTGACGTGCTCCCTACATGTCTGCCCCTCCCTGCAGGTACTGACGTGCTCCCTACATGTCTGCCCCTCCATGTAGGTAGGTACTGACGTGCTCCCTCTATGTCTGCCCTAACCTGCAGGTACTGATGTGCTCCCTTCATGTTTGCCTCTCCCTGCAGGTACTGACGTGCTCCCTCCATGTCTGTCCATCCCTACAGGTAGCTACTGACGTGCTCCCTACATGTCTGCCCCCTCCCTGCAGGTAGGTACTGACGTGGTCCCTCCATGTCTGCCCCTCCCTGCAGGTAGGTACTGACGTGGTCCCTCTATGTCTGCCCTCCCTGCAGGTAGGTACTGACATGCTCCCTCCATGTCTTCCCCTCCCTGCAGGCAGGTACTGACGTGCTCCCTTCATGTCTGCCCCTCCCTGCAGGTACTGACTTGCTCCCTACATGTCTGCTCCTCCCTGCAGGTACTGACGTGCTCCCTCCATGTCTGCCCCTCCCTGCAGGTACTGACGTGCTCCCTGCATGTCTGCTTCTCCCTGCAGGTAGGTACTGACGTGCTCCCTCCATGTCTGCCCCTCCCTGCAGGTACTGACGTGCTCCCTTCATGTCTGCCCCTCCCTGCAGGTACTGACGTGCTCCATCCATGTCTGTCCCTCCCTGCAGGTAGGTACTGACGTGCTCCCTTCATGTCTGCCCCTCCCTGCAGGTAGGTACTGACGTGCTCCCTACATGTCAGTCCCTCCCTGCAGGTACTGACGTGCTCCCTCCATGTCTGCCCCTCCCTGCAGGTACTGACGTGCTCCCTACATGTCTGCTCCTCCCTGCAGGTACTGACGTGCTCCCTCCATGTCTGCCCCTCCCTACAGGTAGGTACTGACGTGCTTCCTACATGTCTGCCCCTCCCTGCAGGTACTGACGTGCTCCCTACATGTCTGCCCCTCCCTGCAGGTACTGACGTGCTCCCTACATGTCTGCTCCTCCCTGCAGGTACTGACGTGCTCCCTCCATGTCTGCCCCTCCCTACAGGTACTGACGTGCTCCCTCCATGTCTGTCCCTCCCTACAGGTACTGACGTGCTCCCTCCATGTCTGCCCTGCAGGTACTGACTGCCCTGCAGTCAGTACCTGCAGGTACTGTCTGCCCTGCAGGTACTGTCTGCCCTGCAGGTACTGACGTGCTCCCTCCATGTCTGCCCCTCCCTGCAGGTACTGACGTGATCCTTACATGTCTGCCCCTCCCTGCAGGTACTGACGTGCTCCCTCCATGTCTGTCCCTCCCTACAGGTACTGACGTGCTCCCTCCATGTCTGCCCCTCCCTGCAGGTAGGTACTGACGTGCTCCCTCCATGTTTGTCCATCCCTACAGGTACTGACGTGCTCCCTCCATGTCTGTCCCTCCCTGCAGGTACTGGAGTGCTCCCTCCATGTCTGCCCCTCCCTGCAGGTACTGACGTGCTCCCTACATGTCTGCTCCTCCCTGCATGTACTGACGTGCTCCCTTCATGTCTGCCCCTCTTTGCAGGTACTGACGTGCTCCCTCCATGTCTGCCCCTCCCTGCAGGTACTGACGTGCTCCCTACATGTCTGTCCCTCCCTGCAGGTAGGTACTGACGTGCTCCCTCCATGTTTGTCCATCCCTACAGGTACTGACGTGCCCCCTTCATGTCTGCCCCTCCCTGCAGGTACTCACGTGCTCCCTACATGTCTGTCCCTCCCTGCAGGTACTGACGTGATTCCTTCATGTCTGTCCCTCCCTGCAGGTAGGTATTGACGTGCTCCCTACATGTCTGCCCCTCCCTGCAGATACTCACGTGCTCCCTACATGTCTGTCCCTCCCTGCAGGTACTGACGTGATCCCTTCATGTCTGTCCCTCCCTGCAGGTAGGTATTGACGTGCTCCCTACATGTCTGCCCCTCCCTGCAGGTACTGACGTGATCCCTTCATGTCTGTCCCTCCCTGCAGGTAGGTATTGACGTGCTCCCTACATGTCTGCCCCTCCCTGCAGGTACTCACGTGCTCCCTACATGTCTGTCCCTCCCTGCAGGTACTGACGTGATCCCTTCATGTCTGTCCCTCCCTGCAGGTAGGTACTGACGTGCTCCCTCCATGTCTGTCCCTCCCTACAGGTACTGACGTGCTCCCTCCATGTCTGTCCCTCCCTGCAGGTAGGTACTGACGTGCTCCCTCCATGTCTGCCACTCCCTGCAGGTAGATACTGACGTGCTCCCTCCATGTCTGTCCCTCCCTACAGGTACTGACGTGCTCCCTACATGTCTGCCCCTCCCTGCAGGTACTGACGTGCTCCCTCCATGTCTGCCCCTCCCTACAGGTAGGTACTTACGTGCTCCCTCCATGTCTGTCCCTCCCTGCAGGTAGGTACTGACGTGCTCCCTCAATGTCTGTCCCTCCCTACAGGTACTGACGTGCTCCCTACATGTCTGCCCCTCCCTGCAGGTACTGACGTGCTCCCTTCATGTCTGCCCCTCCCTGCAGGTATTGACGTGCTCCCTACATGTCTGTCCCTCCCTGCAGGTAGATACTGACGTGCTCCCTCCATGTCTGTCCCTCCCTGCAGGTACTGACGTGCTCCCTCCATGTCTGTCCCTCCCTACAGGTAGGTACTGACGTGCTCCCTTCATGTATGTCCCTCCCTGCAGGTAGGTACTGACGTGATCCCTCCATGTCTGTCCCTCCCTGCAGGTATTGACGTGCTCCCTACATGTCTGTCCCTCCCTGCAGGTACTGACGTGCTCCCTTCATGTCTGTCCCTCCCTGCAGGTAGGTACTGACGTGATCCCTCCATGTCTGTCCCTCCCTACAGGTACTGACGTGCTTCCTCCATGTCTGCCACTCCCTGCAGGTAGGTACTGACGTGCTCCCTCCATGTCTGTCCCTCCCTAGAGGTACTGACGTGCTCCCTTCATGTCTGCCCCTCCCTACAGGTAGGTACTGACGTGCTCCCCCATGTCTGTCCCTCCCTACAGGTAGGTATTGACGTACTCCCTACATGTATGTCCCTCCCTACAGGTACTGACGTGCTCCCTCCATGTCTGCCCCTCCCTGCAGGTAGGTACTGACGTGCTCCCTTCATGTATGTCCCTCCCTGCAGGTAGGTACTGACGTGCTCCCTCCATGTCTGTCCCTCCCTACAGGTACTGACGTGCTCCCTTCATGTCTGCCCCTCCCTGCAGGTACTGACGTGCTCCCTTCATGTCTGTCCCTCCCTACAGGTAGGTACTGACGTGCTCCCTCCATGTCTGTCCCTCCCTACAGGTAGGTACTGACGTGCTCCCTCCATGTCTGTCCCTCCCTACAGGTACTGACGTGCTCCCTCCATGTCTGCCCCTCCCTACAGGTAGGTACTGACGTGCTCCCTCCATGTCTGTCCCTCCCTACAGGTACTGACGTGCTCCCTCCATGTCTGCCCCTCCCTACAGGTAGGTACTGACGTGCTCCCTCCATGTCTGTCCCTCCCTACAGGTACTGACGTGCTCCATCCATGTCTGCCCCTCCCTGCAGGTACTGACGTGCTCCCTTCATGTCTGTCCCTCCCTACAGGTAGGTACTGACGTGCTCCCTCCATGTCTGTCCCTCCCTACAGGTACTGACGTGCTCCCTCCATGTCTGCCCCTCCCTACAGGTAGGTACTGACGTGCTCCCTCCATGTCTGTCCCTCCCTACATGTACTGACGTGCTCCATCCATGTCTGCCCCTCCCTGCAGGTACTGACGTGCTCCCTCCATGTCTGTCCCTCCCTACAGGTACTGACGTGCTCCCTCCATGTCTGCCCCTCCCTACAGGTAGGTACTGACGTGCTACCTCCATGTCTGTCCCTCCCTACAGGTACTGACGTGCTCCCTCCATGTCTGCCCCTCCCTACAGGTAGGTACTGACGTGCTCCCTCCATGTCTGTCCCTCCCTACAGGTACTGACGTGCTCCATCCATGTCTGCCCCTCCCTGCAGGTACTGACGTGCTTCCTTCATGTCTGCCCCTCCCTGCAGGTACTGACGTGCTCCCTTCATGTCTGTCCCTCCCTACAGGTAGGTACTGACGTGCTTCCTCCATGTCTGTCCCTCCCTACAGGTAGGTACTGACGTGCTCCCTCCATGTCTGTCCCTCCCTACAGGTAGGTACTGACGTGCTCCCTTCATGTATGTCCCTCCCTACAGGTAGGTACTGACGTGCTCCCTCCATGTCTGTCCCTCCCTGCAGGTAGGTACTGGCGTGCTCCCTCCATGTCTGTCCCTCCCTACAGGTAGGTACTGACGTGCTCCCTTCATGTCTGTCCCTCCCTACAGGTAGGTACTGACGTGCTCCCTACATGTCTGTCCCTCCCTACAGGTAGGTACTGACGTGCTCCCTTCATGTATGTCCCTCCCTGCAGGTAGGTACTGACGTGCTCCCTCCATGTCTGTCCCTCCCTACAGGTACTGACGTGCTCCCTTCATGTCTGTCCCTCCCTACAGGTACTGACGTGCTCCCTCCATGTCTGTCCCTCCCTGCAGGTAGGTACTGACGTGCTCCCTCCATGTATGTCCCTCCCTACAGGTACTGACGTGCTCCCTCCATGTCTGTCCCTCCCTACAGGTACTGACGTGCTCCCTTCATGTCTGCCCCTCCCTGCAGGTACTGACGTGCTCCCTTCATGTATGTCCCTCCCTGCAGGTACTGACGTGCTCCCTTCATGTCTGTCCCTCCCTACAGGTAGGTACTGACGTGCTCCCTCCATGTCTGTCCCTCCCTACAGGTAGGTACTGACGTGCTCCCTTCATGTATGTCCCTCCCTGCAGGTATTGACGTGCTCCCTCCATGTCTGTCCCTCCCTGCAGGTACTGACGTGCTCCATCCATGTCTGCCCCTCCCTGCAGGTAGGTACTGACGTGCTCCCTACATGTCTGCCCCCTCCCTGCAGGTAGGTACTGACGTGCTCCCTACATGTCTGCCACTCCCTACAGGTACTGACGTGCTCCCTCCATGTCTGTCCCTCCCTGCAGGTACTGACGTGCTCCCTTCATGTCTGCCCCTCCCTGCAGGTACTGACGTGCTCCCTTCATGTCTGTCCCTCCCTACAGGTAGGTACTGACGTGCTCCCTACATGTCTGCCACTCCCTACAGGTACTGACGTGCTCCCTCCATGTCTGTCCCTCCCTGCAGGTAGGTACTGACGTGCTCCCTCCATGTCTGTCCCTCCCTACAGGTACTGACGTGCTCCCTCCATGTCTGTCCCTCCCTGCAGGTACTGACGTGCTCCCTCCATGTCTGTCCCTCCCTGCAGGTACTGACGTGCTCCCTTCATGTCTGTCCCTCCCTACAGGTAGGTACTGACGTGCTCCCTTCATGTATGTCCCTCCCTGCAGGTACTCACGTGCTCCCTTCATGTCTGCCCCTCCCTGCAGGTACTGACGTGCTCCCTCCATGTCTGTCCCTCCCTGCAGGTACTGACGTGCTCCCTCAATGTCTGTCCCTCCCTGCAGGTACTGACGTGCTCCCTTCATGTCTGTCCCTCCCTACAGGTAGGTACTGACGTGCTCCCTTCATGTCTGTCCCTCCCTGCAGGTACTGACGTGCTCCCTCCATGTCTGTCCCTCCCTGCAGGTACTGACGTGCTCCCTTCATGTCTGTCCCTCCCTGCAGGTACTGACGTGCTCCCTCCATGTCTGTCCCTCCCTGCAGGTACTGACGTGCTCCCTTCATGTCTGTCCCTCCCTACAGGTAGGTACTCACGTGCTCCCTTCATGTCTGCCCCTCTCTGCAGGTACTGACGTGCTCCCTTCATGTATGTCCCTCCCTGCAGGTATTGACGTGCTCCCTCCATGTCTGTCCCTCCCTGCAGGTACTGACGTGCTCCATCCATGTCTGCCCCTCCCTGCAGGTAGGTACTGACGTGCTCCCTACATGTCTGCCCCCTCCCTGCAGGTAGGTACTGACGTGCTCCCTACATGTCTGCCACTCCCTACAGGTACTGACGTGCTCACTCCATGTCTGCCCCTCCCTACAGGTAGGTACTGACGTGCTCCCTCCATGTCTGTCCCTCCCTACAGGTACTGACGTGCTCCCTTCATGTCTGTCCCTCCCTACAGGTACTGACGTGCTCCCTCCATGTCTGCCCCTCCCTACAGGTAGGTACTGACGTGCTCCCTCCATGTCTGTCCCTCCCTACAGGTAGGTACTGACGTGCTCCCTTCATGTATGTCCCTCCCTGCAGGTATTGACGTGCTCCCTCCATGTCTGTCCCTCCCTGCAGGTACTGACGTGCTCCATCCATGTCTGCCCCTC
Source organism: Chirona hameri (assembly GCA_036785665.1). Lineage (NCBI taxonomy): Eukaryota > Metazoa > Arthropoda > Thecostraca > Balanomorpha > Balanidae > Chirona > Chirona hameri. The sequence goes on along the minus strand of JAXIVJ010013908.1, from coordinate 23,886 downwards.
TCTGCAGGTAGGTACTGACGTTCTCCCTACATGTCTGCCACTCCCTACAGGTACTGACGTGCTCCCTCCATGTCTGCCCCTCCCTACAGGTAGGTACTGACGTGCTCCCTCCATGTCTGTCCCTCCCTACAGGTAGGTACTGACGTGCTCCCTTCATGTATGTCCCTCCCTGCAGGTATTGACGTGCTCCCTCCATGTCTGTCCCTCCCTGCAGGTACTGACGTGCTCCATCCATGTCTGCCCCTCCCTGCAGGTAGGTACTGACGTGCTCCCTACATGTCTGCCACTCCCTACAGGTACTGACGTGCTCCCTCCATGTCTGCCCCTCCCTACAGGTAGGTACTGACGTGCTCCCTCCATGTCTGTCCCTCCCTACAGGTAGGTACTGACGTGCTCCCTTCATGTATGTCCCTCCCTGCAGGTATTGACGTGCTCCCTCCATGTCTGTCCCTCCCTGCAGGTACTGACGTGCTCCATCCATGTCTGCCCCTCCCTGCAGGTAGGTACTGACGTGCTCCCTACATGTCTGCCACTCCCTACAGGTACTGACGTGCTCCCTCCATGTCTGCCCCTCCCTACAGGTAGGTACTGACGTGCTCCCTCCATGTCTGTCCCTCCCTACAGGTAGGTACTGACGTGCTCCCTTCATGTATGTCCCTCCCTGCAGGTATTGACGTGCTCCCTCCATGTCTGTCCCTCCCTGCAGGTACTGACGTGCTCCATCCATGTCTGCCCCTCCCTGCAGGTAGGTACTGACGTGCTCCCTACATGTCTGTCCCCTCCCTGCAGGTAGGTACTGACGTGCTCCCTACATGTCTGTCCCTCCCTACAGGTAGGTACTGACGTGCTCCCTACATGTATGTCCCTCCCTGCAGGTACTGACGTGCTCCCTCCATGTCTGTCCCTCCCTGCAGGTACTGACGTGCTCCATCCATGTCTGCCCCTCCCTGCAGGTAGGTACTGACGTGCTCCCTAAATGTCTGCCCCCTCCCTGCAGGTAGGTACTGACGTGCTCCCTACATGTCTGCCACTCCCTACAGGTACTGACGTGCTCCCTCCATGTCTGTCCCTCCCTACAGGTAGGTACTGACGTGCTCCCTTCATGCATGTCCCTCCCTGCAGGTATTGACGTGCTCCCTCCATGTCTGTCCCTCCCTGCAGGTACTGACGTGCTCCATCCATGTCTGCCCCTCCCTGCAGGTAGGTACTGACGTGCTCCCTACATGTCTGCCCCCTCCCTGCAGGTAGGTACTGACGTGCTCCCTACATGTCTGCCACTCCCTACAGGTACTGACGTGCTCCCTCCATGTCTGCCCCTCCCTACAGGTAGGTACTGACGTGCTCCCTCCATGTCTGTCCCTCCCTACAGGTAGGTACTGACGTGCTCCCTTCATGTATGTCCCTCCCTGCAGGTATTGACGTGCTCCCTCCATGTCTGCCCCTCCCTGCAGGTACTGACGTGCTCCATCCATGTCTGCCCCTCCCTGCAGGTAGGTACTGACGTGCTCCCTACATGTCTGCCCCCTCCCTGCAGGTAGGTACTGACGTGCTCCCTACATGTCTGCCACTCCCTACAGGTACTGACGTGCTCCCTCCATGTCTGCCCCTCCCTACAGGTAGGTACTGACGTGCTCCCTCCATGTCTGCCCCTCCCTACAGGTAGGTACTGACGTGCTCCCTCCATGTATGTCCCTCCCTACAGGTAGGTACTGACGTGCTCCCTCCATGTCTGTCCCTCCCTGCAGGTAGGTACTGACGTGCTCCCTCCATGTCTGCCCCTCCCTACAGGTAGGTACTGACGTGCTCCCTCCATGTATGTCCCTCCCTACAGGTAGGTACTGACGTGCTCCCTCCATGTCTGTCCCTCCCTGCAGGTAGGTACTGACGTGCTCCCTACATGTCTGCCCCTCCATGTAGGTAGGTACTGACGTGCTCCTTCCATGTCTGCCCCTCCCTGCAGGTATTGACGTGCTCCCTCCATGTCTGTCCCTCCCTGCAGGTACTGACGTGCTCCATCCATGTCTGCCCCTCCCTGCAGGTAGGTACTGACGTGCTCCCTACATGTCTGCCCCCTCCCTGCAGGTAGGTACTGACGTGCTCCCTACATGTCTGCCACTCCCTACAGGTACTGACGTGCTCCCTCCATGTCTGTCCCTCCCTGCAGGTACTGACGTGCTCCTTTCATGTCTGCCCCTCCCTGCAGGTACTGACGTGCTCCCTTCATGTCTGTCCCTCCCTACAGGTAGGTACTGACGTGCTCCCTACATGTCTGCCACTCCCTACAGGTACTGACGTGCTCCCTCCATGTCTGTCCCTCCCTGCAGGTAGGTACTGACGTGCTCCCTCCATGTATGTCCCTCCCTACAGGTACTGACGTGCTCCCTCCATGTCTGTCCCTCCCTACAGGTACTGACGTGCTCCCTTCATGTCTGCCCCTCCCTGCAGGTACTGACGTGCTCCCTTCATGTCTGTCCCTCCCTGCAGGTAGGTACTGACGTACTCCCTCCATGTCTGTCCCTCCCTACAGGTACTGACGTGTTCCCTCCATGTCTGTCCCTCCCTACAGGTACTGACGTGCTCCCTCCATGTCTGTCCCTCCCTACAGGTACTGACGTGCTCCCTTCATGTCTGTCCCTCCCTACAGGTAGGTACTGACGTGCTCCCTACATGTCTGCCACTCCCTACAGGTAGGTACTGACGTGCTCCCTCCATGTCTGTCCCTCCCTACAGGTACTGACGTGCTCCCTTCATGTCTGCCCCTCCCTGCAGGTAGGTATTGACGTGCTCCCTCCATGTCTGTCCCTCCCTGCAGGTACTAACGTGCTCCCTTCATGTCTGTCCCTCCCTGCAGGTAGGTACTGACGTGCTCCCTCCATGTCTGTCCCTCCCTACAGGTAGGTACTGACGTACTCCCTCCATGTCTGTCCCTCCCTGCAGGTAGGTACTGACGTGTTCCTGGATGGTCCAATCGTAGAAGCTGTGGTCGAATTCCCAGCGGCCGTCGAGCCGGTACAGTTTCGGGCACGGTATGGTGTCGTTTGTGACCGGAGGCCGGGCCGGGCCGGACGGCGCCTCGCTGTAGTCCAGGGCGTACACATGACACTGGTCCCAGTGGCGCGCCCTGCTCTGCCACACACAACACACACAATCACAGATCCTGTCAGTGGCGCGCCCCGCTCTGTCACACACAGTCACATCTCCTGTCAGTGGCGCGCCCCGCTCTGTCACACACAACACACACAATCACAGGTCCTGTCAGTGGCGCGCCCCGCTCTGTCACACACAACACATACAATCACAGGTCCTGTCAGTGGCGCGCCCTGCTCTGTCACACACAACACATACAATCACAGGTCCTGTCAGTGGCGCGCCCCGCTCTGTCACACACAGTCACACACAATCACAGGTCCTGTCAGTGGCGCGCCCCGCTCTGTCACACACAGTCACACACAATCACAGGTCCTGTCAGTGGCGCGCCCCGCTCTGTCACACACAACACATACAATCACAGGTCCTGTCAGTGGCGCGCCCCGCTCTGTCACACACAACACATACAATCACAGGTCCTGTCAGTGGCGCGCCCCGCTCTGTCACACACAACACATACAGTCACAGGTCCTGTCAGTGGCGCGCCCCGCTCTGTCACACACAACACATACAATCACATCTCCTGTCAGTGGCGCGCCCCGCTCTGTCACACACAACACACACAGTCACAGCTCCTGTCAGTGGCGCGCCCCGCTCTGTCACACACAACACACACAATCACAGGTCCTGTCAGTGGCGCGCCCCGCTCTGTCACACACAACACACACAATCACAGGTCCTGTCAGTGGCGCGCCCCGCTCTGTCACACACAACACATACAATCACAGGTCCTGTCAGTGGCGCGCCCCGCTCTGTCACACACAACACACACAATCACAGGTCCTGTCAGTGGCGCGCCCTGCTCTGTCACACACAACACATACAATCACAGGTCCTGTCAGTGGCGCGCCCCGCTCTGTCACACACAACACACACAGTCACAGCTCCTGTCAGTGGCGCGCCCCGCTCTGTCACACACAACACACACAATCACAGCTCCTGTCAGTGGCGCGCCCCGCTCTGTCACACACAACACACACAATCACAGCTCCTGTCAGTGGCGCGCCCCGCTCTGTCACACACAACACACACAATCACAGGTCCTGTCAGTGGCGCGCCCCGCTCTGTCACACACAACACACACAGTCACAGCTCCTGTCCGTGGCGCGCCCCGCTCTGTCACACACAACACACACAATCACAGGTCCTGTCCGTGGCGCGCCCCGCTCTGTCACACACAACACATACAATCACAGGTCCTGTCAGTGGCGCGCCCCGCTTTGTCACACACAATCACAGGTCCTGTCAGTGGCGCGCCCCGCTCTGTCACACACAACACATACAATCACAGGTCCTGTCAGTGGCGCGCCCCGCTTTGTCACACACAATCACAGCTCCTGTCAGTGGCGCGCCCCGCTCTGTCACACACAACACACACAATCACAGGTCCTGTCAGTGGCGCGCCCCGCTCTGTCACACACAACACACACAATCACATCTCCTGTCAGTGGCGCGCCCCGCTCTGTCACACACAACACACACAATCACAGGTCCTGTCAGTGGCGCGCCCCGCTCTGTCACACACAATCACATCTCCTGTCAGTGGCGCGCCCCGCTCTGTCACACACAACACATACAATCACAGCTCCTGTCAGTGGCGCGCCCCGCTCTGTCACACACAACACACACAATCACAGGTCCTGTCAGTGGCGCGCCCCGCTCTGTCACACACAATCACACACAATCACAGCTCCTGTCAGTGGCGCGCCCCGCTCTGTCACACACAATCACAGCTCCTGTCAGTCAGTCGCGGCAGGAAATTGAAACGTGCTTGGAATATATTCGTGTGTTACATACATCACCAAAAGTGCAACGTTTCCAGACAAAATATCATATCATACCACATTGCTCAAATGCACCGTGCAATTTGTAGTGTGTGCAATTTGTGTGTTAACTAAATCACCCTTTCCAGACAACTAGTGAGCGTGCGTATCCACTTTTGTATCCACTATACACAATTGCACACGGCCTTTTTATAAATTTAGTTCGAAGCTTGGACCTTTTGAATGGATGGATCGATTTCCGAGATCAGGAGAAGGACCAGGCTAAGCAGAGCTTGTTGCGCTGGCTCTGACCCCAACCATCCGATCGCACAATTCCTGGTAGCCGGCAGAATTTAAAAGCGAAAGTTAAACGTGCCCGACACACCTGGACAGAGTGGAAGTTAAACGTGCCCCACACACCTGGACAGAGTGGAAGTTAAACGTGCCCCACACACCTGGACAGAGTGGAAGTTAAACGTGCCCCACACACCTGGACAGAGTGGAAGTTAAACATGCCCCACACACCTGGACAGAGTGGAAGTTAAACGTGCCCCACACACCTGGACAGAGTGGAAGTTAAACATGCCCCACACACCTGGACAGAGTGGAGACAGAGACAGAGTGGACATGGCCCACCTCGCTCGCACACGTCATCTGATCTGACCTGGAGTGCGACCGCTGCCACCGGCTGCAGGTCATCCCAGTCAGGAGCAAATATAGCGAGCGCCGAAGCGCAGGGGTCCGGTACGCCACGCCATTTGAAATTTGGGGGCGGGATCGAGGGAAGCCGAGTGGCCACTGTCAGCGAAAAGCTGTTGAGCGGGGGGAGGGGGAGGGGGAGGGTTGGAGCATCAGCGAAAAGCTGTTGAGCGGGGGAGGAGCGTAAGCGAAAGCTTGTTGAACGGAGAAGAGGGAACAAATAATGAGTACAACTGGACACTGATTTCTAGTTATAAATGTTGTTCGTCATGGAAAATGGGGGGAGGGATAATCCCCCCTAGCTCAAGAATGGGGGGACACAAATCCAATGCAAAGCTATTGATCGGGCTGAGGAAATACTTGATCAGTTTTACGTGACTCTTTTCCTTTTATCAAGCTATCAAGTCACAGCACTGTTATTATTTTTTTCGATTTTATTCGATTTTTTCTCTCTCGATTTTAAAGATATAGAATTTCGAGTCCCTAGCATGTCGTCTCTATTTCAAAAAGCCTCCAAGTGCAGCAGCTTCCATCCTGGAGACGATGATGATGCTAAGGAGACGATGCAGGGCCTCCTGTAAATGATTTTCACTTGGGAGGCCACACAGATTTTTCGATGATGGGCAGCTATCTCCCAAATCGTGCTGCCTATTTTCGATTTTTATTATTGCACAATATGTTTTACGAGCAGTTCAATAATTGTATGTAACATACTGTATTGCAATAATTTCATCTGATCCTAGGTCATTAGAAGGTCTGTTTACATAGCATAAATAGCCTCCCCATACATAGGAAAATAATTTCCTAGGGATTGAGACTTTTTAGCTTTTTCTAGTGAAATTTCCCTAGATTTGATTAGAACAGCTCAGGTTTGTTTCACAATGGAAACACAATTCTAAAGAATAGTGTTATCCATGTGAAACCAACCTTCGGTTATCTACTTTCTTACGCTTGTAGTTGAATGCTGCGCAATGATCTCCAGGAACTACTACGAAAAACCGCTCTGGCGGGAGCGCCACCTGTCAACGGTTACAGTCGTGCTGAGAGCAGCTCACAGCCGATTGGTTCAAGCTTTAAACGATGACCAATCAGAATTGGCGAGACATCCATGATCTCAAGATATGGTTGCTCCACAGGTCTCGACTGGCGTATTTTTTTGGGTAGACAAAGAAGTGCCACATATAGATATTGCTTTGAAATTCGGTGTGAGCATCGTCCATACTTGGTTCTCTAATATTCCTTCCGTACAACTAAACTGTCCTAACCTAACCTAACCACGCCATTAAGTCCGATCGGGACGAAACCTACCGCTCGTAGCCATTAAGTCCGACCGGGACGAAACCTACCGCTCGTAGCCATTAAGTCCGATCGGGACGAACCCTAAGATTCGCTCGTAGCCATTAAGTCCGATCGGGACGAAACCTAAGATTTGTTCGTAGCCATTAAGTCCGATCGGGATGAAACCTAAGATTCGCTCATAGTCATTATGACTAAAAAGCTAATGGCGTCGCCGGGATTCGAACCAGACCCGCTTCGCATGAAAGACGGGCATCTTACCAGTTACCACTGAGCACAGCGGATTATGGCTGTAGAGGCACTGTGTTACATCTCACCCGGCTATGTAGCAGAAATATCGTCAGGCTGCCAGATTGCTACCAGTCACTGCAGTTAACGCTAGATGAGGCATTTCTTTGTCTACCAACAAATGTACGCTCTTGACCGAGCGCGTACATTTTTTGGTAGACAAAAAGTGACACAAAGTGACACAAAAGGTAACTACAGTGACTGGCAACAATCTGACAACCTGACGATATTTCCGCTACATAGCCGGACTAGATGTGGCACTGTGCCTCTAAACCCGTAATCCTCTGTAGCTTAGTGGTTTGTTTGGTTGGATGTTTGCATTGCAAACATTGCAAACATGTTTTTGAAACATGTTTGGATTCCATGCCGAGGGTGGCCGGTTCGAATCCCGGCGACGGCTTTTTGCTTTTTAGTCATAATGCCTACGAGCGAATCTTAGGTTTCGTCCCGATCGGACTTAATGGCTACGAGCGAATTTTAGGTTTCGTCCAGATCGGACTTAATGGCTACGAGCGAATCTGAGGTTTCGTCCCGATCGGACTTAATGACTACGAGGGAATCTTAGGGTTCGTCCCGACCGGACTTAATGGCTACGAGCGAATCTTAGGTTTCGTCCCGATGGGACTTAATGGCTACGAGCGAATCTTAGGGCTCGTCCCGATCGGAATTAATGGCGGGGTTAGGTTAGGTTAGGTTAGGTTAGGTTAGTTATACGGAAGAAATATTGGATAACCAAGTATGGACGATGTCCACACCGAATTTCAAAGCAATATATATATGTGGCACTTCTTTGTCTACCAAAAAATATACGCCGAACGAGCTGATATTCTACCATATGTGAGACATTCAGGCATATTCTGGAGAAATATAAGTATGAAACACCGAACATCCAGGAACACCAGGACAGAGCCTATTTTAACATGTTAACTGGGGGGCAAATGCCCCCCCCCTTGAGCCGTTTTGCCCCCCCCCCCCCCAGTCAAGACATTTTGCCCACCCTGATATCAGTAATTTTATGTCATTTTTCGCTTGATAGGTATTTAATTAAAATAAAATATATTTACCTGGTGATAAATTTAGAAAAATCCAATTATAAATTCCTTGATATTCCTAAGTTTTAGTATTTCCCAGCCAAAATGAGTATCTTTAAATTATTTCCTAAATATCATACATTTAAATAGGTACCCTTTAAACAATTGCTCATTAACGGCAGAGTAGGGGAGATCGGGGATTTTTGGACCAGGAACGCCGCCACAAAATTTGGAGTGGGTGTGTGGGGTGTGTGTGTGGGGGGGGGGGGGGCAACCAACCAGGTGGTTGCCACCCCTACCCCACTCCCATAATGCTAATATTAAAATCCTGCTAATCTTGGGGCCCGGAGGGATCTTGGGTGGCCGGCCCCCTGGCCCCTCGGGTGGCGACGCCCATGGTTGGGATAGGGGAGATATTTCAATAATGTTCCTTCCGTGGAGTATTAAAGGAAATAGTTCACCTTGGAATTTTTTTACCCAACACGATTGTATTATATTTTTTAATACAATTTCTTTTTATATTGTCAAAAATGGCCTTATATCGCGCCGATTCAGGACAGAAGGCTGTAAATTTGTATTGTTTATCAAAACTATATGCATACTCTCTAAGTCAGAGTCCTGACGTCACACGAATGTAAACAATGGTTCAGCCAATCAGATTCGAAAGTAGTCGCGTAAAGATAGACTCGCATTGGAGATGTGCCAACCGGCGGCCGGCGATCGCTTGCTAGCACCAGCTGCAAGCTGATTGGCTGATGGTATAGCCTCTGCCCGGGCTAAAACCAGTACAACATTCTTTCGCCAGCACCGCATTCCTTCGCCAAAAACTCAAATATATTCGGCTGGAGTGTCTTTTCAGTCAAGAAAACTTGCAGATAGGGGTTGCCCAACACGGGCTACACAACTGCTATCTCAGTTTAAAACTAATGTTGAAGGTGAACTATTTCCTTTAAAGGAAATAGTTCACCTTCAACATTAGTTTTAAACTGAGATAGCAGTTTTGTAGCCCGTGTTGGAAAACCCCTATCTGCAAGTTTTTTTTGACTGAAAAGACTCCAGCCGAATATATTTGAGTTTTTGGCGAAGGAATGCGGTGCTGGCGAAAGAATGTTGTACTGGTTTTAGCCCGGGCAGAGGCTATACCATCAGCCAATCAGCTTGCAGCTGGTGCTAGCAGGCGATCGCCGGCCGCCGGTTGGCACATCTCCAATGCGAGTCTATCTTTACGCGACTACTTTCGAATCTGATTGGCTGAACCATTGTTTACATTCGCGTGACATCAGGATTCTGACTCAGAGAGTATGCATATAGTTTTGATAAACAATAAAAATGTACGGCCTTCTGTCCGGAATCGGCGCGATATAAGGCCATTTTTGACAATATAAAAAGAAATTGTATTACAAAATATAATCAAATCGTGTAAGGTAAAAAAATTCCAAGGTGAACTATTTCCTTTAAGGCGGCCGCGCACTTGGCCATTCGGCGCGCGATATCACTGCGACATTCTGCGGTTCCGCGGTGTTCAGCACAGAAAAAGCTCGTCCGGACCAGCTTTATTCCGCGATATCGCGCGCCGAATGACGCAGTGTGCGGCCAGCATTAGGGAACAGAGTTCGCCATGGGCCGGGCTGGCCCTATGGGCCATGGGCTGGGCCTGGGCCGGGCCAGGGCCGGGCCTCAACTTTAAGGAAATCACTGGGCTCCGGGCGGTCCTGGGCCTGATAATTTTGAAGTAATGCGCGCGTCGCACAAGCTCAGGTCAGAGCTAAACAATATTTTAACCAGCAGTTCACTTCACTTCCATAGCAACACACAGGTGAGTGGTATTGAGCTCACCATAATACATATTGATTGAATAGTGTATCAACACTCAAATCAATGATAACAGTACTATCAGAGTTATATGTAATAGTAGTTAGTACCAGCCCCCGCCAATTGTTTGACATTCCTAAGTGATGACGTCACTAAAGTCATGGTCCGTGGTCTTCAATTCACGAGCCAACGGGGAAATCGGTGTTTTAGGGATGGCCCCATGAAGATCCTACTGGGAAAATGTTGGCTTGCCTTGCCTTTATGGATTGGTAGAGATGTGCTGATTCCACAACCAGGTCAGTTTGGTCATATAGTCCCAGTCCTTTATACAGCCTTAGTACAGTCATACAGCTTCAGAATCAGTGACGTATGCAGTGGCGGTCGCAAGGGGGGGGGGGGGCATCCGGGCCATGCCCCCCCCCCCAAAGACACATAAGGGGGGGGGGGCAACATATCTTTTGCCCCCCCCCCCCCCCAAAGCTAAGGCCATATACGGAGGGCCCTCCCAGGCCGACAGAGGGGCCCTCTCAGGCCGACGGAGGGCCCTCTCAGGCCGACAAAGGGCTCTCTCAGCCCGACAGAGGGCCCTCTCAGGCTGACAGAGGACCCTCTCAGACCGACAGAGGACACTCTCAGGCCGACAAAGGGCTCTCTCACGTCGACGGAGGGCCCTCCCAGGTCGTTGGAGGGCCCTCTCAGGTCGATGGAGTACAGTCTGAGCCCGACAGAGGGCTCTCTTAGGCCGACGTAGGGCCCTCTCAGGCCGATAGAGGGCCCTCTCAGGTCGACAGAGGGGCCCTCTCAGGCCGACGGAGGGCCCTCTCAGGCCGACAGAGGGCTCTCTCAGGTAGACAGAGGGCCCTCTCAGGCCGACAGAGGGCCCTCTCAGGCGGACAGAGGGGCCCTCTCAGGCGGACAGACGGTCCTCTCAGGCCGACAGAGGGCTCTCTCAGGTCGACAGACGGCCCTCTCAGGCCGACAGAGGGCCCTCTCAGGCCGACAGAGGGCCCTCTCAGGTCGACAGAGGGCCCTCTCAGGCCGACAGAGGGCCCTCTCAGGCTGACAGAGGGGCCCTCTCAGGCCGACGGAGGGCCCTCTCAGGCCGACAGAGGGCTCTCTCAGGTCGACAGAGGGCTCTCTCAGGTGGACAGAGGGCTCTCTCAGGTCGACAGGGGGCCCTCTCAGGTCGACAGAGGGCCGACAGAAGACCCTCCCAGGCCGACGGAGGGCCCTGCCAGATCGACGGAGTACAGTCTGAGCCCGACGAGGGCTTTCTTGGGGCGACGTAGGGCCCTCTCAGGCCGACAGAGGGCCCTCTCAGACCGACAGAGGGAATTCTCAGGCTGACAGAGGGCCCTCTCAGGCCGACAGAGGGGCCTTCTCAGACCGACGGAGGGCCCTCTCAGGCCGACGGAGGGCCCTCTCAGGCCGACAGAGGGCTCTTTCAGGTTGACAGAGGGCCCTCTCAGGCCGACAGACGGCCCTCTCAGGCCGACAGAGGGGCCCTCTCAGGCCGACGGAGGGCCCTCTCAGGCCGACAGAGGGCTCTCACAGGTTGACAGAGGGCCCTCTCAGGCCGACAGAGGGCCCTCTCAGGTCGACAGAGGGGCCCTCTCAGGCCGACGGAGGGCCCTCTCAGGTAGACAGAGGGCCCTCTCAGGCCGACAGAGGGCCCTCTCAGGCCGACAGAGGGCCCTCTCAGGCGGACAGAGGGGCCCTCTCAGGCCGACGGACGGTCCTCTCAGGCCGACAGAGGGCTCTCTCAGGTCGACAGACGGCCCTCTCAGGCCGACAGAGGGCCCTCTCAGGCCGACAGAGGGCCCTCTCAGGTCGACATAGGGCCCTCTCAGGCCGACAGAGGGCCCTCTCAGGCTGACAGAGGGGCCCTCTCAGGCCGACGGAGGGCCCTCTCAGGCCGACAGAGGGCTCTCTCAGGTCGACAGAGGGCTCTCTCAGGTGGACAGAGGGCTCTCTCAGGTCGACAGAGGCCCTCTCAGGCCGACAGAGGGCCGACAGAAGGCCCTCCCAGGCCGACGGAGGGCCCTCTCAGATCGACGGAGTACAGTCTGAGCCCGACGAGGGCTTTCTTGGGGCGACGTAGGGCCCTCTCAGGCCGACAGAGGGCACTCTCAGACCGACAGAGGGAATTCTCAGGCTGACAGAGGGCCCTCTCAGGCCGACAGAGGGGCCTTCTCAGGCCGACGGAGGGCCCTCTCAGGCCGACGGAGGGCCCTCTCAGGCCGACAAAGGGCTCTCTCAGCCCGACAGAGGGCCCTCTCAGGCCGACAGAGGACCCTCTCAGACCGACAGAGGACACTCTCAGGCCGACAAAGGGCTCTCTCACGTCGACGGAGGGCCCTCCCAGGTCGATGGAGGGCCCTCTCAGGTCGATGGAGTACAGTCTGAGCCCGACAGAAGGCTCTCTTAGGCCGACGTAGGGCCCTCTCAGGCCGATAGAGGGCCCTCTCAGGTCGACAGAGGGGCCCTCTCAGGCCGACGGAGGGCCCTCTCAGGCCGACAGAGGGCTCTCTCAGGTAGACAGAGGGCCCTCTCAGGCCGACAGAGGTCCCTCTCAGGCGGACAGAGGGGCCCTCTCAGGCCGACGGACGGTCCTCTCAGGCCGACAGAGGGCTCTCTCAGGTCGACAGACGGCCCTCTCAGGCCGACAGAGGGCCCTCTCAGGCCGACAGAGGGCCCTCTCAGGTCGACAGAGGGCCCTCTCAGGCCGACAGAGGGCCCTCTCAGGCTGACAGAGGGGCCCTCTCAGGCCGACGGAGGGCCCTCTCAGGCCGACAGAGGGCTCTCTCAGGTCGACAGAGGGCTCTCTCAGGTGGACAGAGGGCTCTCTCAGGTCGACAGAGGGCCCTCTCAGGCCGACAGAGGGCCGACAGAAGGCCCTCCCAGGCCGACGGAGGGCCCTGTCAGATCGACGGAGTACAGTCTGAGCCCGACGAGGGCTTTCTTGGGGCGACGTAGGGCCCTCTCAGGCCGACAGAGGGCCCTCTCAGACCGACAGAGGGAATTCTCAGGCTGACAGAGGGCCCTCTCAGGCCGACAGAGGGGCCTTCTCAGGCCGACGGAGGGCCCTCTCAGGCCGACGGAGGGCCCTCTCAGGCCGACAGAGGGCTCTTTCAGGTTGACAGAGGGCCCTCTCAGGCCGACAGACGGCCCTCTCAGGCCGACAGAGGGGCCCTCTCAGGCCGACGGAGGGCCCTCTCAGGCCGACAGAGGGCTCTCACAGGTTGACAGAGGGCCCTCTCAGGCCGACAGAGGGCCCTCTCAGGCCGACAGAGGGCTCTCTTAGGCCGACGTAGGGCCCTCTCAGTCCGACGGAGGGCCCTCCCAGGCCGACGGAGGGCCCTCTCAGGTCGACGGAGTACAGTCTGAGCCCGACAGAGGACTCTCTTAGGCTGACGTAGGGCTCTCTCAGGCCGACAGAGGGCCCTCTCAGGCCGACAGAGGGGCCCTCTCAGGCCGACGGAGGGCCCTCTCAGGCCGAAAGAGGGCTCTCTCAGGTCGACAGAGGGCCCTCTCAGGCCGACAGAGGGCCCTCTCAGGCCGACAGAGGGCCCTCTCAGACCGACAGAGGGAACTCTCAGGCCAACAGAGGGCCCTCTCATGCCGACAGAGGGGCCCTCTCAGGCCGACGGAGGGCCATCTCAGGCCGACAGAGGGCTCTCTCAGGTCGACAGAGGGCCCTGTCAGGCCAACAGAGGTCCCTCTCAGGCCGACAGAGGGGCCCTGTCAGGCCGAAGGAGGGCCCTCTCAGGCCGACAGAGGGCTCTCTCAGGTCGACAGAGGGCCCTCCCAGTCCGACGGAGGGCCCTCTCAGGTCGACGAAGGGCCCTCTCAGGCAGACGGAGGTCCCTCTCAGGCCGACAGAGGACCCTCTCAGGCCAACAGAGGACCGTCTCTGTCTCTGTGGCATAGGGCTCTCTGTCGGCCCTCAACAGAGAGGTCGACAGAGAGCCATATGAAGCCGACTGAGTCACTGAGGGACTCATAAATGAAAGTAAAAATGGGCCTCTGAGCCCAAGGTAGTACCCGCGGGTGTCCAGGGTTTCCCCTTGAGGACGCCCCTGACTCCCGCCAGCTGTATGCCGCATCTAACCCCCGCCCGCTCCAGGGGTGGGGGGGGGGGGGGCGCCCCCTCCCCCTGGGTGCGCTACTGCCAATGCCCATGCCATTTGGTTGTGATAACATCATGTGATGCTGAGGGAGGTGTATTGTAATTTGTAGGTGTCCGCAGTCTGAGATGACGAATTTTTTTACCACGTTTTTTCTTTATTTGGAAGCTTCATGCTTCTGCTTTCTTTGTAGACTATTGTGACGAACGTTGAACCCTGTTGTATTTCGTCTTGCGGCTTCGGGAAAAGGGAAAAGGGTTTCGGAACTGGAAGGGAGGTAGGTTTGATTATCTTCTATTTTAAATCTATGTGATTCCGGATTCTATAAGTCGTAAGCGTTTGCACTTCATGTCTTTGCTAATTGCTCAAGTAAAAACTTTCATTGAATCAGTACTAAAGTTTATAACCTGACCTGAACCAGTTATGCGTAAGCGGTAGGGGCGTGCCCACAAAACTGAGTGAGGGGGCCAACCAGAGGTGTGAGAGAACCCCACCCCTGTGTGTATGGGGGGGGGGGGGGGGGCTGGCGCCATAGGGCTAATGTTAAATTCCTGCGAAACCTAGGGTGCCGGAGAGGGTTTCGAGCGAACCTGGGGGTGCCCAGCCCCCGGGCCACCCCAGTGCGACGCTCCTGATAAGCGGTAAGATGAAGAGATCGGAAGCAATTAATCAACAAGCACTATTCTATGACATTAAAAAGGGAATTATGTTTACATGAAACACACAGTAGTCGTGTTTACATAGCAATAAAGAAACTTCCCCTATTAAGGGAGGAGGATGGATGAGGTTAAAACGCCTATCGCAATATTGCGGTAAATCGCCATTAGATCAAAATTTTACCTCTAATGGCATGACCTGAAGATCTGAAAATTACGCCTTCGATGTAATTTGACCCAAGGAATCGATTGCGACCACTTTTGAGCAAATTGGACTTTAACCCGCGCCGTGCTGGGGTGGGGGGGTAAATTTTACCCCCCCTTCCCGAATTTTCGATATAGCTTCAAAAGAGCACTGTATATTAACGCGAAACTTTCAGTACCTCATCCGGCATCGATTTAACGTCTTCCTAGAAATTTTAAAGATTATCGGTGGAGACGTTTTTGAGTAAATGACGTTTTAGTGACGTCATGTCACGCCATTTTCGGTCCAAAATGGACGAAAGTTTGATCGATGATAGAACAGCGAGTATTGAAGAAAATTGCAAACCAAAAACGCCAAAAGGAAGGAAATGACATTCTCTACAACTTGGCCATCTCGGATTTGTAAAATGTTGGTTTCTGACCCTCAAAATTAAAAAAAATGTTTATATTTTTCAAAGTTTACAAAATAAAAAATGTCAAGATTAAAAAAAACGAACTATATGTCAGAGAACCACCTCTAATGAGTGACTGTCAAATCGCAAAGAAATAAGTTTATTTTTGACCACCAAATGACTAATAAAGTGTTCAATTTGATGGACGGATTTTTTCAAATTGCATATTTTGACATTGTTAGACATCGTACACAAAAACAAATTGCAACATTGGATTGCTGTGACAAAGCTGGACCGTAAACATATGTCGTTTATTGCAAATGTTGGATTTCAAAATTTGACTCTTTTTGCCTGATATTGACCTGACCTTGAGGTCAAATGTCAAAATAACCATTACTATTGGATCCTACGTCTAAAATCACCCATGAGACATGTGTCACATGGGTTTCATATTACTTTTGCACATTCTGACCTTTTGTGACCTGACGACTGACGTTGACCTTGACCTGTACTTAGTACGAGATTCATACTCAACCAGCACCTTCTCCTTATATTTAGAAGTGTGTTGGCAGAGTTTCGGCGCGCTGCTGTTGATAATCCGGTCTCTGCAGCCAATAATCCGAAACAGATGGTTTTGTCCTTTGACCTGACCCTGACCTGATATGTGACATTTTAAAGAGAATTGCAAGGATTCCTTAGAATCTTGCCATCGAGAGCTTTCGATCGCCGCCTAGTGCGTCTCGCTGCAATTATTGGTTCGGAAGATAAGAGGAGGGTAAAATTTACCCCCCCCCCCCCCCCACCCAGCGCGGCGCGTTCGGCTGGAGACCCCAGCGCGGCGCGGGTTAACTTTAGGCTCTAGCGCGTGTCAACACTTTTACCTGAACTCTGACCTGGAAGGTCAACCGATATCGCAAAATGGACCTCATTATACTGCTGTGTTCCTACAGATGCCTTACAATGAACCTTGCATACACTATTAGAGAGACCAGTGTACTCAGACCAATATTTTCCCACACATACAAATATACAGCAGCAGAGTAGGAATAAGCAGCTGAAGAAGAAAATAACATATATTGCTGTAGTCGGTATTGGCTATAGTACTATTGGCTACAAAATAAACCCTTAA
This sequence comes from Chirona hameri, assembly GCA_036785665.1. Classification (NCBI taxonomy): domain Eukaryota; kingdom Metazoa; phylum Arthropoda; class Thecostraca; order Balanomorpha; family Balanidae; genus Chirona; species Chirona hameri. The sequence goes on along the minus strand of JAXIVJ010013908.1, from coordinate 7,342 downwards.
AATACCTATCGCGACAAGATGTCAGCATGCAATAAGACCAAGTCCCTCCAGGGCGAGGGCTCTGGTGATACCTGACAATTGCCTTATTATGCTTCATGCCTGAAAGAACTAGCTTAGATCAGGACATTCTTTCAGGCCAGTATTAGCATTATGACTCTAAGAAAAGAGTTCGCCCCACAGCTCTGTGATCACTAAAGAGCGCTTTCGCATCGACAGTTCTCGAAGGCCGTCTGATGACCCTATTCAGACCAGCACAGGCCCCCAGGCCCGGCAAGGGCCCTTTTGCCAAGTTGCCACCCCTCCCCCTTCCCCCAAAGGTCACCTCCTCCCCCTAAGGGATCCATTTTAGACTAGATAAAATGGGATTCCCTCAAGCTTTAACATTACGTGTCTATGGGCGTTGCATGGAAAGAATCGAGTTAGAAATATCTTCGACTGCACCCCCCCCCCCTCGGCAGGTGAAAAAAGGTACTGTGGCCCCTCCCTGAGAAAAAGACTGGCTTCGTGCCTGGTTGCGATGCTTAATTTTATTTAGTAAGAAAAGGGTAATTTTGCTGGCAAGGGCCCTTTTGCTGGCAAGGGCCCTTTTGCTGGCAAGGGCCCTTTTGCCAAGTTGCCCCCCCCCAAAGGTGAAGGCTGCGACCGCCCCTGCGTATGATCTGCCTAACCTTTTGTTATAGTAACCTTGGTTAGTACTACAGAGTACAGAATAATGACACCTACTCAGTCATCATGTACATGAACACCTGAACAGAGGCGTCATGTCCTGCAAATGATTGGTAGGGCCCCAATGCTAACTTTATATATTTGAAGGTCATTCTTACCATGCAACGTCATAGGCCTAATGTTAAATTGGTAGGGCCCTCCTACTTTGTACTTGCTTTTAGAATCATTCACAGGAAATTCAAAGTTCAAACCCCTACAAACAGTTTATGGGACTGCAAGTGTTTTAAATGTCGCTGTCATACATATAACAGGATTACATCTTACCCAGTTGAGAACATTTTCAATCAATATTTTGATCTGTTTTGTCGAAGCAACACCCCACTCCCGAACGGCCACTTAACCAAGGCCGTATAAGTACACCTAACAGTGGTTCACACAGCTCAAACGTTATATCTTTCAATTCGAAAGCTACCATTTATATAATGTCGTATGCAGTTTCCAAACTGGCACCAATTGACATTTTTAACATTTATGGCTAAAAACTTGCATTTGTACGTTGCATTTCGCGTACATAAATGGAAAAAGTATTGTATTTGAGCATACTAATGATTAAAACTCTCTTTGATATTATGGCTACTGGGCAATGGCTACGTCATTAGTTTACAATTATCAATCATTTGTCGGCATAGATGATATGTGCCTGTTCCAGTAGCGCTTCTAACCTCTTCTAACCTATTTCAAGTTGCTCCAACTTGCAGTCCTATCCTATTACATACAGTTGCAAGTTGGAACAACTTGGAGGAGGTTAGAGGAGGTTAGAGGCGCCACTGGAACAGGCCCTTAGGGCCTGCTCGCGGCGCGTCACGTAATTTTTTTGATAGACAAAGAAGTGACACATATTGCTTTGAAATTCGGTGTGGTCATCAGCATATATTTTTCTGGACAATAAATTGGGTTCAAAGACGAGCCCATGCTTCGAAACTATGGGACCGATCTGGGTCATTTCTTCGCCATTCGATCTGGTGTGACCAAAACGGTGCCGTTTTGGAATTTATACAGTGTGTGGTGTGACTAACCTGGTCTGTAGTGTACTGTGTGGTGTGACTCGCCTGGTCTGTAGTGTACTGTGTGGTGTGACCCACCTGGTCTGTAGTGTAGTGTGTGGTGTGACTCACCTGGTCTGTAGTGTACTGTGTGGTGTCACCCACCTGGTCTGTAGTGTACTGTGTAGTGTAGTGACCTGGTCTGTAGTGTACTGTGTGGTGTGACCCACCTGGTCTGTAGTGTATTGTGTAGTGTAGTGACCTGGTCTGTAGTGTACTGTGTGGTGTGACCCACCTGGCCTGTAGTGTACTGTGTAGTGTAGTGACCTGGTCTGTAATGTACTGTGTGGTGTGACCCACCTGGTCTGTAGTGAACTGTGTGGTGTGACCCACCTGGTCTGTAGTGTACTGTGTAGTGTAATGACTTGGTCTGTAGTGTACAGTGTGGTGTGACCCACCTGGTCTGTAGAGTACGGTGTGGTGTGACTCACCTGGTCTGTAGTGTACGGTGTGGTGTAGTGACCTGGTATGTAGTGTACGGTGTGGTGTAGTGATCGGGTATGTAGTGTACTGCGTAGTGTAGTGACCTGGTATGTAGTGTACGGTGTGGTGTGACCCACCTGGTCTTTAGTGTACTGTGTGGTGTAGTGACCTGGTTTGTAGTGTACTGTGTAGTGTAGTGACCTGGTATGTAGTGTACTGTGTAGTGTAGTGACCTGGTATTTAGTGTACTGTGGTGTAGTGACCTGGTCTGTAGTGTACGGTGTGGTGTGACTCACCTGGTCTGTAGTGTACGGTGTGGTGTGACTCACCTGGTCTGTAGTGTACTGTGTGGTGTAGTGACCTGGTCTGTAGTGTACGGTATGGTGAGACCCACCTGATCTGTAGTGTACTGTGCGGTGTAGTGACCTGGTCTGTAGTGTACTGTGTGGTGTGACTCACCTGGTATGTAGTGTAAGGTGTGGTGTGACCCACCTGGTCTGTAGTGTACTGTGTGGTGTGACCCACCTGGTCTGTAGTGTACTGTGTGGTGTGACTCACCTGGTCTGTAGTGTACTGTGTGGTGTGACTCACCTGGTCTGTAGTGTACTGTGTGGTGTGACTCACCTGATCTTTAGTGTACTGTGTAGTGTAGTTACCTGGTCTGTAGTGTACTGTGTGGTGTGACCCACCTGGTCTGTAGTGTTCTGTGTGGTGTGACTCACCTGGTCTGTAGTGTACTGTGTGGTGTAGTTACCTGGTCTGTAGTGCACTGTGTGGTGTGACCCACCTGGTATGTAGTGTAAGGTGTGGTGTGACCCACCTGGTCTGTAGTGTACGGTGTGGTGTGACTCACCTGGTCTGTAGTGTACTGTGTGGTGTGACCCACCTGGTCTGTAGTGTACTGTGTGGTGTGACCCACCTGTTCTGTAGTGCACTGTGTGGTGTAGTGACCCACCTGGTCTGTAGTGTACTGTGTGGTGTGACCCACCTGGCCTGTAGTGTACTGTGTGGTGTGACTCACCTGGTCTGTAGTGTACTGTGTGATGTGACCCACCTGGTCTGTAGTGTACTGTGTGGTGTGACCCACCTGGTCTGTAGTGTACTGTGTGGTGTAGTGACCCACCTGGTCTGTAGTGTACTGTGTGGTGTGACCCACCTGACCTGTAGTGTACTGTGTGGTGTGACCCACCTGGTATGTAGTGTAAGGTGTGGTGTGACTCACCTGGTCTGTAGTGTACGGTGTGGTGTGACTCACCTGGTCTGTAGTGTACTGTGTGGTGTGACCCACCTGGTCTGTAGTGTACTGTGTGGTGTGACCCACCTGGTCTGTAGTGTACTGTGTAGTGTAGTGACCTGGTCTGTAGTGTACTGTGTGGTGTGACTCACCTGGTATGTAGTGTAAGGTGTGGTGTGAACCACCTGGTCTGTAGTGTACGGTGTGGTGTGACTCACCTGGTCTGTAGTGTACTGTGTGGTGTGACCCACCTGGTATGTAGTGTACTGTGTGGTGTGACCCACCTGGTCTGTAGTGTACTGTGTGGTGTAGTGACCTGGTCTGTAGTGTACGGTGTGGTGTGACTCACCTGGTCTGTAGTGTACTGTGTGGTGTGACCCACCTGGTCTGTAGTGTACTGTGTGGTGTGACCCACCTGTTATGTAGTGTACTATGTGGTGTGACTCACCTGGTCTGTAGTGCACTGTGTGGTGTAGTGAACCACCTGGTCTGTAGTGTACTGAGTGGTGTGACTCACCTGGTCTGTAGTGTACTGTGTGGTGTGACCCACCTGGTCTGTAGTGTACTGTGTGGTGTGACCCACCTGGTCTGTAGTGCACTGTGTGGTGTAGTGACCCACCTGGTCTGTAGTGTACTGTGTGGTGTAGTGACCTGGTCTGTAGTGTACTGTGTGGTGTGACCCACCTAGTCTTTAGTGTACAGTGTGGTGTGACCCACCTGGTCTGTAGTGTACTGTGTGGTTGACCCACCTGGTCTGTAGTGTACTGTGTGGTGTGACCCACCTGGTCTGTAGTGTACTGTGTGGTGTGACCCACCTGGCCTGTAGTGTACTGTTTGGTGTAGTGACCCACCTGGTCTGTAGTGTACGGTGTGGTGTGACCTGGTCTGTAGTGTACTGTGTGGTGTGACCCACCTGGTCTGTAGTGTACTATGTGGTGTGACCCACCTGGTCTTTAGTGTACTGTGTGGTGTGACCCACCTGGCCTGTAGTGTACTGTGTGGTGTAGTGACCCACCTGGTCTGTAGTGTACTGTGTGGTGTGGCCCACCTGTCATGTAGTGTACTGTGTGGTGTGACTCACCTGGTCTGTAGTGTACTGTGTGATGTGACCCACCTGGTCTGTAGTGCACTGTGTGGTGTGACTCACCTGGTCTGTAGTGTACTGTGTGATGTGACCCACCTGGTCTGTAGTGTACGGTGTGGTGCGACCCACCTGGTCTGTAGTGTACTGTGTGGTGTGACTCACCTGGTCTGTACTGTATTGTGTGGTGTGACCCACCTGGTCTGTAGTGTACTGTGTGGTGTGACCCACCTGGTCTGTAGTGTACTGTGTGGTGTGACCCACCTGTCCTGTAGTGTACTGTGTGGTGTAGTGACCCACCTGGTCTGTAGTGTACTGTGTGGTGTGACCTACCTGTCCTGTAGTGTACTGTGTGGTGTGACTCACCTGGTCTGTAGTGTACTGTGTGATGTGACCCACCTGGTATGTAGTGTGCTGTGTGGTGTGACTCACCTGGTCTGTAGTGTACTGTGTGGTGTAGTGACCCACCTGGTCTGTAGTGTACTGTGTTGTGTGACTCACCTGGTCTGTAGTGTACTGTGTGGTGTGACTCACCTGATCTGTAGTGTACTGTGTGGTGTAGTGACCTGGTCTGTAGTGTACTATGTGGTGTGACTCACCTAGTCTGTAGTGTACGGTGTGGTGTGACCCACCTGGTCTGTAGTGTACTGTGTGGTGTGACCCACCTGGCCTGTAGTGTACTGTGTGGTGTGACCCACCTGGTCTGAAGTGTACTGTGTGGTTGACCCACCTGGTCTGTAGTGTACTGTGTGGTGTGACCCACCTAGTCTGTAGTGTACTGTGTGGTGTGACCCACCTGGTCGGTAGTGTACTGTGTAGTGTAGTGACCTGGTCTGTAGTGTACTGTGTGGTGTGACTCACCTGGTCTGTAGTGTACGGTGTGGTGTGACCCACCTGGTCTGTAGTGTACTGTGTGGTGTAGTGACCTGGTCTGTAGTGTACTGTGTGGTGTGACTCACCTGGTCTGTAGTGTACGGTGTGGTGTGACCCACCTGGTCTGTAGTGAACTGTGTGGTGTGACCCACCTGGTCTGTAGTGTACTGTGTGGTGTAGTGACCTGGTCTGTAGTGTAATATGTGGTGTGACTCACCTGGTCTGTAGTGTACTATGTGGTGTGACCCACCTGGTCTGTAGTGTACTGTGTGGTGTAGTGACCTGGGCTGTAGTGTACTGTGTGGTGTGACGCACCTGGTCTGTAGTGTACTGTGTGTTGTGACTCAACTGGTATGTAGTGTACTGTGTGGTGTGACCCACCTGGTCTGTAGTGTAATGTGTGGTGTAGTGACCTGGTCTGTAGTGTACTGTGTGGTGTGACCCACCTGGTCTGTAGTGTACTGTGTAGTGTAGTGACCTGGTCTGTAGTGTACTGTATGGTGTGACTCACCTGGTATGTAGTGTAAGGTGTGGTGTGACCCACCTGGTCTGTAGTGTACGGTGTGGTGTGACTCACCTGGTCTGTAGTGTACTGTGTGGTGTGACCCACCTGGTCTGTAGTGTACTGTGTGGTGGGACCCACCTGGTCTGTAGTGTACTGTGTGGTGTAGTGACCTGGTATGTAGTGTACGGTGTGGTGTGACTCACCTGGTCTGTAGTGTACTGTGTGGTGTGACCCACCTGGTCTGTAGTGTACTGTGTGGTGTGACTCACCTGTTATGTAGTGTACTGTGTGGTGTGACTCACCTGGTCTGTAGTGCACTGTGTGGTGTAGTGACCCACCTGGTCTGTAGTGTACTGTGTGGTGTGACTCATCTGGTCTGTAGTGTACTGTGTGGTGTGACCCACCTGGTCTGTAGTGTACTGTGTGGTGTGACCCACCTGGTCTGTAGTGCACTATGTGGTGTAGTGACCCACCTGGTCTGTAGTGTACTGTGTGGTGTAGTGACCTGGTCTGTAGTGTACTGTGTGGTGTGACCCACCTGGTCTTTAGTGTACAGTGTGGTGTGACCCACCTGGTCTGTAGTGTACTGTGTGGTTGACCCACCTGGTCTGTAGTGTACTGTGTGGTGTGACCCACCTGGTCTGTAGTGTACTGTGTGGTGTGACCCACTTGGCCTGTAGTGTACTGTGTGGTGTAGTGACCCACCTGGTCTGTAGTGTACGGTGTGGTGTGACCTGGTCTGTAGTGTACTGTGTGGTGTGACCCACCTGGTCTGTAGTGTACTGTGTGGTGTGACCCACCTGGTCTTTAGTGTACTGTGTGGTGTGACCCACCTGGCCTGTAGGGTACTGTGTGGTGTAGTGACCCACCTGGTATGTAGTGTACTGTGTGGTGTGACCCACCTGTCCAGTAGTGTACTGTGCGGTGTGACTCACCTGGTCTGTAGTGTACTGTGTGATGTGACCCACCTGGTCTGTAGTGCACTGTGTGGTGTGACTCACCTGGTCTGTAGTGTACTGTGTGATGTGACCCACCTGGTCTGTAGTGTACTGTGTGGTGTGACTCACCTGGTCTGTAGTGTACGGTGTGGTGCGACCCACCTGGTCTGTAGTGTACTGTGTGGTGTGACTCACCTGGTCTGTAGTGTACTGTGTGGTGTGACCCACCTGTTCTGTAGTGTACTGTGTGGTGTGACCCACCTGTCCTGTAGTGTACTGTGTGGTGTAGTGACCCACCTGGTATGTAGTGTACTGTGTGGTGTGACCTACCTGTCCTGTAGTGTACTGTGTGGTGTGACTCACCTGGCCTGTAGTGTACTGTGTGGTGTGACTCACCTGGCCTGTAGTGTACTGTGTGGTGTGACTCACCTGGTCTGTAGTGTACTGTGTGATGTGACCCACCTGGTATGTAGTGTGCTGTGTGGTGTGACTCACCTGGTCTGTAGTGTACTGTGTGGT
>JAXIVJ010013907.1:0-30000 GCA_036785665.1 Chirona hameri | reverse complement strand
CCGCCGCTCAAAATGATGATAAGTGTATATTTGATGCCATTACCCGGTGTGGAAAATGTGAATGTATCGCAATGAATTGCCTAGGGAGACATAAACCTCATCAAATATATTGTATTTGTTTGGCATTGCTATTCCTTCTCGTGACATAGTACAGGCGCGGATCCAAGATTTCGGTCTGGGGGGGGGGGGGGGGGGCACACAACAAGTTGTGCCCTACGCACGCTTGGTGGGCGCGACATGGGCGCGACCCAGGCTCGGGGGGGGGGGGGGGGGGGCTTGGGGCTCCATGCACCCCCTATACTTTTCTTATAGGTGAATCTTCGGGAAATTTATGAAAAATGGTATAGGATCTGAATCGTTATCTTCATCATTGTTTTGGCATGTCAGTCGTTGCTGCACCCCCGACGGCACAAAAAGGCCCAGGCCCAAAGGCCCCCCAAAAAAGGACATGTCCTGAAACTCATAAGTCACATTATTATCATTGATTTTTAGTAATTACTAGACACTTGGCAATTTGTGTTTATTAGTGCAAGCCACCCCACAGGACAGGACAGGACAGGACAGCATTAGGTACTACTCAGTGACGGCGGATAAAGGGGGGGGGGGGGTAGAGGAGGCAGCTTCCCGCCACTCAAGGAAGTTGGGGGGGGAGGGGGAGGGAAACATGAGTTTTGCCTCCCCCATAAATTTGTAGGAGACATACTCCAAGAAGTTGGTTCGATTTTTCATTTTGACCGAAACAATGACCCAGGGCCCAGATGTGCCCCCAGCCAGCCTGATGGGCCTTCTAAGACCGACATAAGGCCCTCAGTCGAACTAAGGGGGACTCTCGGTAGGCCAATGAGGGACCCTCAGAAGGTCTGAGACTTCAACATTGGCCTGACCGACGTTTTTTTTTTGCGATCATTTAGAGCCCTGCAAAATATAGTGGCCTAAATCCGAGGAGATACCATTTCGCGTTTTTTTATTTGGGGGGGGGGAGGGGCCTTTGGCCGTGGGAGAGGCCCTTTTGCCGAGTGGACCTCCTGGGTTTCTTTGCCCCCCCCATCCGAAAATACGATCCGCCGTCACTGGTACTACTCATAATGGTGTCTCAAAACCTAAGTAATACCGATATCAGTCACATTGGTATGGATTTTCTAGTCTGTTTATATAAGGTGATACGATCTATGGGTTTACGTCCTTGACAAATACAAAAATATAGCTAACCTACTCCTACAGCCTCTTATGTCGACCATTTTGGCAGATGTCCTCAGCTAAAGAACGCACAGATTTGGGTGTAAATTTTTAGCTTATGAGATATTCTGGGAAAATACTGCTATGTTGACAGATACAATTATTATGTCGGACTTTCATATACACCTTCAAATATTGTTTTACGCTTCATAAAAATAAGTAAATGCTTAAAAATGCACACGCACACACGCCCGTACATTGCTAGCGAACCAATATGGCGAACCCGTTGAAATGTAAACGAACGATTCTCCCCCGCCTTCGCGTCATTACAACTTGACCAATCACCGTCGAGCTTGCCTCAAGACTGATTGGTCAATACTAGCTGATAGCCAAATATAGCTTATGAGCAGATCCGATAAACACGGCCAAGATGCTGGAAGCTGCTCGCGGTTGTCACACTTTTTACCAATGCTGAAAGAGCGAAGTACACCCCTGGTTGTACTCATGTGTTACCTCTCCCCTGTTCAACAAGCTTTCGCTGATTCTCCATCCCCCCCCCCATCCCGCTCAACAGCAATTCGATGACGGTCCACCTCCCATCCTGCTCAAGAACTTTCGTAACGCAAAAATAAAGACACGAGTTTTGGCCTTGTGTTGGACGGCGCCTCAAACCAAATGTTTGGCCCAGCCCAGGGGGGGGGGGAGGGGGGAGGGGGGGAGGGGGGGGGGGGAGGGGGGAGGGGAGTGTACTCGCTCCTTCAACATTGGTAAAAAGTGTGACAACCGCGAGCAACTTCCAGCATCTTGGCCGTGTTTATCGGATCTGCTCATAAGCTATATTTGGCTATCAGCTAGTATTGACTAATCAGTCTTGAGCAAGCTCGACGGGTGATTGGGTCAGGTTGTGATGACGTGAAACCGGGATGTTTACATTTCAACGGGTTCGCCATATTGGTTCGCTGGCAATGTACGGGCGTGTGTGCGTATGCATCTTATGCATTTACTTAGTTTTATGTAGCGTAAGACAATATTTAAAGGTGTATATGGAAGTTGAAATAATAATTATATCGGGCGGCATAGCAGTATTTTCCCAAAATACCTCATAAGCTTAAAATTTACACCCAAATATGTGCAATGCCTGAGGACATCTGCTAAAATTGTCGACATAAGAGGCTGTAGGAGTAGGTTAGCTATATTTTGTATTTTTTTCAAGGACGTAAACCCATAGATTGTATCACCTTATATAAACAGACTAGAACATCCATAGCAATGTGACTGATATCGGTATTACTTAGGTTTTGAGACACCATTATGAGTAGTACCAGTGGCGGCGGATCGTATTTTCAGATGGGGGGCAAAGAAACACAGAGGGTCCCCTCGGCAAAAGGGCCCCTCCCACGGACAAAGGCCCCCCCCCCCAAAAAAAAGTGAGGGCCCCTCGCATGGGCGCGCATGGGAGCCCCAAGCCCCTCCCCCCCCCCCTGAGCCCGGGTCGCGCCCATGTCGTTCCCACCAAGCGTGCGTAGGGCGCAACTTTTTGTATGTCCCCCCCCTGACCGAAATCTTGGATCCGAAGTGGACCCCTTTGCATTGGCTGATGCCCCCCCCCCAAAAAAAAACACACAAAAAAACATGAATTTGTTTGTAATTTTCATTTAAAAAAAAGGAATTTTATTTCATTTTTATTTATTTTCACTGTTTTTTTTATTGTAGGTAATTCCAAATTTGTAATTTGCATCCATCCCTAATATGGTCTCATGTTAACCCTCGCCCTACGGGGGGACTGACAGCCCCCCCCCCCTTGACACACACACACACACACACACACACACACACACACACACACACACACACACACACACACACACACACACACACACACACACACACACACACACACACACACACACACACACACACACACACACACACACACACACACACACACACACACACACACACACACGCACACGCGCACGCGCACGCGCACGCGCACGCGCACGCGCACGCGCACGCGCACACACGCACACGCACACGCACACGCACACGCACACGCACACGCGCACACGCACACGCACACGCACACGCACACGCACACGCACACGCACACGCACACGCACACGCTCACATACACATACACATGCACGACCACGCTCCACCCCCCCTCCCCCCCCCCCAGCCAATAACTTTTCCGTGACCTCCACCCCCCTCCCTCCGGTCAACAACTTTTCGCGGATGGCGACCACTTGGCTTTCCTCGATCCCGTCCCCCCCCCCCCAATTTTAAAGGCGTGACTGAGCCCCTGTGCGCCCCCCCCCCCTGACCGAAGTCCTGGATCGGCGCCTGAGTCCGGCGACCTCTGGAATTGGATAACGGGCGCCGTTCTGCACCCTGAGCACGCGCCCACGGCGTTAATGGCCGCCGAGATTTGCCCGTTTCCAGCTGGCTATGAGCTGGGTGGCGACCCGCTGCCGACTAAATCAGAGTTCGTCTCTCTGCCGCTCCTCGCCGGCGGCCGGCGGCGTCCATTCGCTCAGCGGATGGCCGCAGCGGGGCCGGCCGACGGCGGACGATGGACTGGCCAGGCCAGGCCAGGCCGGCCACGCTGGGACTGGGCGCGGCCCGCCCAGACGCTACTGCTGCAGGTAGCACCAGCACTACCAGCAGCCACCTGCTGCTTTGCTGCAGGTAGCACCAGCAGCAGGGGTGTAGTTTCGCAAAATCAGTTGGGGGGCTGAACCGAACTCAGGTTCATCAGGTAACAGGTTCATAGGTACTAGCGTAACAAGAAATGAAATGCCACGTGGCAAATGGCACCAAAATGGTTAATGGCAGGCATGTTTGCCAGAATGTTTGTGAATGTAAACTTGTGATCAGATGGAGGCTCCCATGTAAACCATGGTAGATCAAAATTACTGACCGATCCAAAGCAATGTCAAACAAATCCAAAGCTGTATAAGCAAGCTATAATTGTCCAGCAATTCTTTGGCTTTGGATCCTTTATCATTATACCATGCATGTAAACTTGCAATAAACAGGCTTCAAGCATGTCAATGTAGACTTGCAATAAGCATTGTCGCGATCCGTCCCAGCTGATATAAGGTGCCGGCGCTCAGCAGTCATACATGGCGCGCTCACGCTTAGTGCGTGTGCGCGGCACCTGTGCAAATGCAGGACATCAGTCACAAGAAAATCCCCACATCGGCACTACATCGGCACTACATCGGCACTACATCGGCACTACATCGGCACTACATCGGTACTATATCGGCTCTACATCGGCACTACATCGGCACTATATCGGCACTATATCGGCACTACATCGGTACTACATCGGCACTATATCGGCACTACATCGGTACTACATCGGTACTACATCGGCACTACATCGGCACTACATCGGCACTACATCGGCACTACATAGGCACTATATCGGCACTACATCGGTACTACATCGGCACTACATCGGTACTATATCGGCACTATATCGGCACTATATCGGCACTACATCGGCACTACATCGGCACTATATCGGCACTACATCGGTACTACATCGGCACTACATCGGTACTATATCGGCACTATATCGGCACTATATCGGCACTATATCGGCACTATATCGGCACTATATCGGCACTACATCGGCACTACATCGGTACTATATCGGCACTACATCGGCACTACACTCCCAAGCGTTTTAACTCACAAGCCGGCCAGCATGTCGCGCCATGAGGAAGATGGATCACTTGAAACTTCCGAGGCGGGAGGATCGTCGCTCCGTCCGCGCGGGCTGCGATACCGGAGAGAATCCCCCACACCAAAAGCAGCACACCGAGACCCCATCGAACCGGCTCTCCGCACCATTGTTCTGCCCACACTCAGCACTCTGCACTGCTTCGACAGCGTCCCGGCGGATCGTCTTCCCAGCAGAGCTGCACGGCGCTGTGCACACTGCACACAGTGCACTGCACACAGTGCACTGCACAGCACACACCGCACACCGCACCGGCAGCGGTACCGAGCAGGCCGTCAACACGCCGACCCTATCCGGCCCCTGCACCGGATCAGATCACACTCACTGAGAGTGCAGAGTGAAGTGTGCAGTTCACCGCTCCAGTGCAGTGCCGTGCCCCCGGCGGCGACCCCCCCCCCCCCCGGCGGCACGGCGATAGCAGTATGACGTACTCAGCAGCTCGACACTGCAGCAGCTCCTACTGCACTGTACTGTACACACAGTGCCTGCAACTGCCGGCGGCCCCGGCACACAGCCGCGCCGCCGCCCCGGAGCGTGTGCCGTGTCCGAGTGTGTGTGAGTATACACACACCGTTGTGATAACGCAGCTCGGTGTGGACCAGGGCGGAGGTGCCGCTGGTAACAGCGTGTGACAGTCTCCACAGCGGCCAGCTTTCCACACAGGTGCCCACTGTGACCCGGCATGGGCACTGGGCAGACCCGCACCCGCCGGGAAGTGGGCCAGGTAGTAACACGCCCCGCCAACGGACACCGGTTGTAGCCGCCCGGTGGGCCCAGGCAGTCAGCGAGGGCCGAGACCGCTTCCTGTCACTGAGCGAGCAGCATGTGGCCGCTGGTGCTACCTGCAGCAGAGCAGCATGTGGCCGCTGGTGCTACCTGCAGCAGAGCAGCATGTGGCCGCTGGTGCTACCTGCAGCAGAACAGCAGACGGCCACTGGTGCAACCTGCAGCAGAGCAGCATGTGGCCGCTGGTGCTACCTGCAGCAGAGCAGCAGACGGCCACTGGTGCAACCTGCAGCAGAGCAGCATGTGACGGCTGGTGCTACCTGCAGCAGAGCAGCATGTGACGGCTGGTGCTACCTGCAGCAGGTGGCCACTGGTGCAACCTGCCGCAGAGCAGCGGGTGGCTGCTGGTGCTACCTGCAGCAGAGCAGCATGTGGCCGCTAGTGCTACCTGCCGCAGAGCAGCATGTGGCCGCTGGTGCAACCTGCAGCAGAGCAGCAGGTGGCCTCTAGTGCTACCTGCAGCAGAGCAGCATGTGTCCGCTGGTGCAATTCAGCAGAGCAGCATGTGACGGCTGGTGCTACCTGCAGCAGAGCAGCATGTGGCGGCTGGTGCTACCTGCAGCAGAGCAGCATGTGGCCGCTGGTGCTACCTGCAGCAGAGCAGCATGTGGCGACTGGTGCTACCTGCAGCAGAGCAGCATCTGGCGGCTGGTGCTACCTGCAGCAGAGCAGCATGTGGCCGCTGGTCAGAGGCGTAGGATCCTATTCAGGGGGGGGGGCTACAGCCCCCTCCAACTTGTGGCTCAGCCCCCCCCCCCCCAACTTGTCAGTCACCCCCCCAACTTTAAAGAATAAATATTAGACATACAAAACAGTATGAAATAAAAAAAGAAGTGAAAACAAAACAGATTTAACATATTATATATATGCACTTGCATATATATGCACTTGCACTATGCATATATGCACTATATATGCACTTGATTAAATATGTAGGGGAGAGCAGTGGCGGATCCAGGATGTTCTAAGGCAAGGGGCTTCAGGCCCGAGGGCGGCATATTTCCTCGGTGACAGGGGCGGCATGGTCCAGAGGGGCGCCAATCCAATATGTCAATTAAACGGGTCAAATATGCCTCTTCCTTAACCCGCGCCCCCGGGGGAGGGGGGGGGGGGGGCAGAATCTGTCCTCTCCCGGATTTGCTCAATATCTTGAAAACTATGATAGATATTGACGTTTGTGAAACGTTCCGTACCTTATGTTGCATCCATTTTACGTCTTCTCTCAACATGTCAGTTGGGCAAACTACAGAGAGGCGATACAAAATAGATCAATCAATTTTTAGATTGTGTTATCCCCATATTTGGGCATGGATGCAGCATCGAACAGTGAGGCCTATGTCATTAGGCCAATTCGGAGCAACATACGCATACTCGGAGGTTAAAAAGTGTTGGAGAACATGTTGTACAATATCGGAATATATATATATCGGAATAATAAATGGGACCAGATTTGGCAATTGCCCCTATTAAAGGGAAGTGTCGACCTTAACATGGGGTTTTGAACTGAGATAGCAGAATTGTAGCTTGGATATATAAATCATATAATCCAATGTTTCTTTTTCTCAAAACTCTACCTCAACGGCTCTAGAGCAGATTTTCGAACGAACCGCCAAGGTTTATACCAGATGGGAGGTTTATACCAGATTGACTGATGACGTCGCAGTATTATAGCCCAAAGAACTTGGCCCTATTTCGCCAAACTTGGGGCGTTGGCGATTGCCGTCCGCCCCGCAGTGTTTGCCCCGCATTATAATAGTGGTGTTCAGACTAGCATTCGCACGGTGTGTACCGTAAGTTTGACCTATCAGCGATGAGGCTGTACTATCGACGGTGACGAGCTGGCCGGTACCTTATATCAGCCGGGACGGATCACGGCTGTACTCTCGGCTGCGTATGATCCGAGGTCTCTCTGAGGGATTCAGTATGCAGTGTATATGGCCGTGACCACGCGCTGACAAGGTCCGAGTGAGGTCAGCCGTCTGTGTATCGGCTCCGGTCTGGTCGTGCCGAGCTGGGCACCGTACAATAGACGTCAGGCAGGCCGGCGCGACCCATCCTGCAGACAGGGAGGGCGGACAGCCGCTGTGCCGAGACGTGGTGGCGCGCGCGGCGCTCCCCGCCAGCGGCACTCCCTCCCTCCCCAACGATTACCGACTGGAACGCAACGGACACGGTGCTCACTATGGCCAGAAGATAGGCCAACTCGGGCTACTTCCAGTGGGGACACGAGTGCCACCTGGGGTCAGGGTCACTGGCAGGAAGCGTGCGGCAGGGGCGTAGCTTCTCCAGAAAAGTTGTGGGGGGGGGGGGCTGAGCTGGGGAAAATCGCTTAAAGTACCATCAAAATCCACAAAAATACAGATTTCTCCCCGGATTTGACCCACTTCCTCGTCCAAGTTGGGGGGGGGGGGGGGGGGGGCTGAAGCCCCCTCAACTGAATAGGATCCTACACCCCTGGCGTGCGATCATGACTGCCTGCTATTATTATAAGCGCGTGCGTATGTCATGTGACGACTAAATTGTAACGTAGTAACAATAAAATGCCCAGTTATGACATCAACAATGTTTAACAAAGATGTTGGCTGAGCTCCGCTGAGCGGGCGCCACCCGGTGATCTGATGGGCTGAGCGGGCGTCACCCGGTGATCTGATGGCGAGGCATGGCCGGATGCCGTGGCTGCTGAGTTTGCTGCTGAGTTTGCTGCTGAGTTGTCGATGAGCGCTGTCCGCAGCAGCTGGCAGTATGCTCAGAATGCAGCCGTGTTGCTGGGCGGCTGACTGGGCCGGGTGTTGTCGGCCGGCTGGTGGCGGACGCCGGCCGCGCGGGCTGATGACGGCGGGCGCGATATCATCTCCATCCTCAGACGCGCCCCAGAATGGTAATGATGCTGCCGAGAAAAAAAAATCAGCATCGGGCAGAGCTTCTCCGGCTACAGGCAGAGTGATGGTCCTGGGCGGAGGGCGGAGGAGGGAGGGGTATCATGCCTGCCCTAGCCCTGCCTCCGCCGAACATGTGAGGGACGATTTTGACCAGGACTCTGGACATTGACGCCTCCCATTCGACACCCGAGCAGCGGCGCGGGACTGAGCAGGGGCATTCCACAGTAAGACAACCATTGGGTACCGTCCGACCATTTTTTATTTTATTGAAAAGTTGTGCATTGGGGGTTTCAAGGGCATTCAAGGGGGGGGGGGGGTGACCAAAACATTCCCCCAATTTTTTTTTCTCTCCAAGATACAGCCTTCCGAATTTTCCCAAGGTCACTGTGCGGGCCTAATTTTGACGACCAATAACTCAGAGATTAAAGAAGCGATTTTGATAACTTTGTTTTTGTTTGGATCAGGATTAGTCAAAGAACAATTTGGCAATCACGGATTTTCGATTTTTTGGGGTCACGTGACCTCGTGACCTACTTTTTGCGCCGTGACCTTGACCTGTTGGAAACTGAAATTAACATTTTCGTCTGATGACGATTTGAGCTTCATTGATGTCCTTTCGTATTACAAAAGTGGGGTTCGACCTGTAAAAACTACTTTTGGAGACTTCCACAGTAAGACAACCAAACATTTTCAAATTTGCCGTCCGACCATTTTTAATTTTCTTGAAAAGTTGTGCACTGGGGTATTAAGGGCGGGGAATTAATTGGTGGTGCCCAAAAATCCCCCCCAAACAAAAACAAAATATATAAGATAAGGCCTTCCGAAATTTCCTAAGTTCAATGTGCAGGCCTAATTTTGACGACCAAAAACTCCCAGACTAAATAATCGATTTTGATCAACTTTTGTTGGGATCGGGATTAGTCAAAGAACAATTTGGCAATCTCGAATTTTCGATTTTTCACGTGACCTAGTGACCTACATTTTGCGCCGTGACCTTGACCTGTTGGAAACTGAAATAAAATATTTCGTCTGATGACGATTTGAGTTCCATTGATGTCCTTTCGTATACAAAATATACAAAGTGGGGTTCGACCTGTAAAAACTACTTTTGAGCCTTGCAATGTTGACACAATACGCTGTTTGGGTACGTTACGTTGTATTGGCCTGGCAGGTCATATGGCGACCTGATGTCGGTGTAACAGGCACCAACCGAGAGGTTTCGTCGTCATGAGTCACTCTGATCTGTCTTTCGAAAGCGTATGTCAAGTAGATGCGAAGTTATCGACGGACAGGTACCCGAACAGCGTATTATGTCAGCCTTGCAAGGCTAAACAATAGTTTGTACAGGTCGAACCCCACTTTTTTTTATACGAAAGGACATCAATGAAGCTAAAATCATCATCGGACGAAAATGTTAATTTCAGTTTCCAACAGGTCAAGGTCACGGCACAAAAAGTAGGTCACGAGGTCACGTGACAAACAAAAATCGAAAATCCGTGATTGCCAAATTGTTCTTTGCCTAATCCCGATCCAAACTAGTTTTTTTATCAAAATCTATTTTTTAATCTCGGAGGTATTGGTCGTCAAAATTATCCCTGCTCAGTGAACTTGGGAAATTTCGGAGGGCCTTATCTTGGAAAATATTTGGGGGGGATTTTTTTGGTCACCACCAATGAATTCCCCGCCCTTGAAACCCCCAGTGCGCAACTTTTCAAGAAAATTACAAATGGTCGGACGGCAAATTTGAATTTGTTTGGTTGTCTTCTTCCTGTGTTAGTGCCCAGCCGTGAGAGACGCTGCAGCGCTCCCAATCTCCGACTCAGTCCGACACAGAGACAGTCTCTGCTCTGTAATTATCGACCGATTTCCATTGGAGAGCATGTCCTTGCCGGATTTGTCGCGTTATTCCCAGGTCGCCTGCTTTATGCGCCACTGTGAGCAGCTGACACGTGAGAGGGCGTTCACCGGCGCGGCGTCGGGTGTAGGCTTTCAGCCACCTCGGCGCGTTCATGGGGGGGGGGGGGGGGGGGGCGACGCTCCGCACGCGCCGCGCTCCTGAGACAATGGACGCGCGACGAGCGACCCCCGCCCCCGCCCCCGCCCCTGCCCCTGCCGGTAACAACAGGAAACAGGGTGTCCTGTGGAGTCCGACGCCGGCCGGAGCGGAGCGAGAGCTGGAGCAGCAGCTCAAAGCAGGAGCGGGGGCAGCCCAGAGCAGGAGCGGAGCGGGATAGGCCCGGAACGGAGCGGATCACAGCCTCCCCGGCGTCAGGGGAAGGCTGTGCCACTCCCACCAGTGGAGTGGGATTACTTCCCTAACGGAAAGCTCAACCGCAAACAGCTCCAGCGCGAGGTAGCGAGTCTATTTCCGCGTTTCTCCCTCGGACCGCTTCCTCCTCCGCCGCCGCCGCCGCCGCCGCCGCCGCCGCCGCTGCTGCTGCTGCTGCTGCCGCTGCCGCCGCCGCCGCCGCCGCCGCCGCTCCTGCCGCTGTCGCCGCCGGGGTGGTACTACAGCGCACGACTCGTGGCGAGCTGTCGACTCGTGGACATGCCCAAACACATAAAGGAGAACTGCGCCGGTGCCATGCCCCGCTGCACCGCCCCCCCCCCCCCCCCCCCTCCTGCGGTGCGCATTCATCATCCGGGGCCCGGTCACGTTCATTAGAGGGTGCTCAGGGTGGCATCGCCCCCCCCCCCCCTGAGGTCAGACACTGATTATAAATACTGGCGCGCTTATGTCATCCGCAGCCCCACCAGCGCTGCATGTGGGTCAAACGGGCTGCCGCAGAGAGCTGCTGAGAGGTACACAGACCCTCAGACGATCTATACCAGACCTGAGACGAGCTATACCAGACCTGAGACGAGCTATACCAGACCTGAGACGAGCTATACCAGACCTCAGACGAGCTATACCGGACCTCAGACAAGCTATACCAGACCTCAGACGAGCCATACCAGACCTCAGACGAACTATACCAGACCTCAGACGAGCTATACCAGACCTCAGACGAACTATACCAGACCTCAGACGAGCTATACCAGACCTCAGACGAGCTATACCAGACCTCAGACGATCTATACCAGACCTCAGACGATCTATACCAGACCTCAGACGAGCTATACCAGACCTCAGACGAGCTATACCAGACCTCAGACGATCTATACCAGACCTCAGACGAGCCATACCAGACCTCAGATGAGCTATACCAGACCTCAGACGAGCTATACCAGACCTCAGACGAGCTATACCAGACCTCAGACGAGCTATACCAGACCTCAGATGAGCTATACCAGACCTCAGACGAGCCATACCAGACCTCAGACGAGCCATACCAGACCTCAGACGAGCTATACCAGACCTCAGACGAGCCATACCAGACCTCAGACGAGCTATACCAGACCTCAGACGAGCCATACCAGACCTCGAACGAGCTATACCAGACCTCATACGAGCCATACCAGACCTCAGACGAGCTATATCAGACCTCAGACGAGCTATATCAGACCTCAGGCGAACTGCCCAACATCGGCCGAGGTTAGAGGAGTGTCTCCGCGGCTGCCCTGCCGCTCCGAGCCGGCAGGGCAGACCTGGGCTTCGGGAGGGAGGGAAGCCGATCGCCGGGGTCTCACCCGATGCCTCCGCTCGTGTGGGCCTGCGGCCGCTCGTGCCGTGCCGGTCGGACCGTTACCACCTGCTGCTCCGGCGGTCGGCCCGTCGGTCCAGTACCGAGCGAGGCTCCATTTTGCGGATCAGTACTGTTACCGGGCGTATTAGCGGTATTACCGACCCACCAGCCACGGTCCGTCTAGTCTGGCCTGTCTCGTCCCGACCTGTTCCAGCCTGACCCGGCCTGCACCGATCTGACCCGTCCGGTCCCGTCACGGCGCGACCTGGGCCGACCCAGTCCGGCCAGGTGACGTCTCACAGCTCAGAAGCCGGCGCGGCGCGGTGCCCGTCCGTCACGGCGCGACCTGGGCCGACCCAGCCCGGCCAGGTGACGTCTCTCAGCTCAGAAGCTGGCGCGGTGCTGTGGCCCGTCCGTCACGGCGCGACCTGGGCCGACCCAACCCGGCCAGGTGACGTCTCACAGCTCAGAAGCCGGCGCGGTGCCCGTCCGTCACGGCGCGACCTGGGCCGACCCAGCCCGGCCAGGTGACGTCTCTCAGCTCAGAAGCTGGCGCGGTGCTGTGGCTCGTCCGTCACGGCGCGACCTGGGCCGACCCAGCCCGGCCAGGTGACGTCTCACAGCTCAGAAGCCGGCGCGGTGCCCGTCCGTCACGGCGCGACCTGGGCCGACACAGCCCGGCCAGGTGACGTCTCACAGCTCAGAAGCTGGCGCGGTGCTGTGGCCCGTCCGTCACGGCGCGACCTGGGCCGACCCAGTCCGGCCAGGTGACGTCTCTCAGCTCAGAAGCCGGCGCGGTGCTGTGGCCCGTCCCGTCCGGCGGTACTGTGGGTGCGGCGTCAGATCAAAGCGGGCCGCGCAGTCGGAGAGGGGAGAGAGTCGGCCCGGAGACGGGCAGCAGGCTGTTTCTCCTCGGCGGGGAGCGCTGCCTCGGTGGGCGGGCCCTCCACTCACACCGGCGGAGACGGAGGAGACGGCGGAGACGACGTCTCCGGAGATCGGGCCTCGATCGGACGGCGGTGACGCCCACTGAAGGAGCGGTGGTGCCGTGCTAGTGAAGGTACCGAGTCGAGGAGCCGCCCACTGAAGGAGCGGTGGTGCCGTGCTAGTGAAGGTACCGTGTTGAGGAGCCGCCCACTGAAGGAGCGGTGGTGCCGTGCTAGTGAAGGTACCGTGTTGAGGAGCCGCCCACTGAAGGAGCGGTGGTGCCGTGCTAGTGAAGGTACCGAGTCGAGGAGCCGCCCACTGAAGGAGCGGTGGTGCCGTGCTAGTGAAGGTACCGAGTCGAGGAGCCGCCCACTGAAGGAGCGGTGGTGCCGTGCTAGTGAAGGTACCGAGTCGAGGAGCCGCCCACTGAAGGAGCGGTGGTGCCGTGCTAGTGAAGGTACCGAGTCGAGGAGCCGCCCACTGAAGGAGCGGTGGTGCCGTGCTAGTGAAGGTACCGAGTCGAGGAGCCGCCCACTGAAGGAGCGGTGGTGCCGTGCTAGTGAAGGTACCGAGTCGAGGAGCCGCCCACTGAAGGAGCGGTGGTGCCGTGCTAGTGAAGGTACCGTGTTGAGGAGCCGCCCACTGAAGGAGCGGTGGTGCCGTGCTAGTGAAGGTACCGTGTTGAGGAGCCGCCCACTGAAGGAGCGGTGGTGCCGTGCTAGTGAAGGTACCGAGTCGAGGAGCCGCCCACTGAAGGAGCGGTGGTGCCGTGCTAGTGAAGGTACCGAGTCGAGGAGCCGTCTCGGGTCTGCCTGGCTGCGCGCCGCCTGGGGCGGGTTCTTGATAGTAACCCGCTTTGAAAGACAGGTGGCGGTACTCCGACCTCGACACTCCGACCGACGACAGTCGGAGGCCGTCAACTCCGTTAGCTTTACGAGCCGCTTTTCAGTCACGCTTCTAATGTCAGAATAATACACGACATGCTGAATTTGCTACCAAGTCACATTTCGGACCTTCGGGATTTCCAAGAAGCTAACCCGCCTTACCGAGATAGTTTATGTTTAAATTCACCCCCAGAACTTGAGCCCATACCGACGGGTGCGGCTGCGGGCCGCGCCTAGGCGGTGCTGAAAAACATTTCACGGTTCTGTGACCTCATTGATGGCCGTATCACGTCCATAGAAAGAGGGCTTTCTGTGTTTCAGGGCAAATATGCACATTTACATTGCGCTACGTGGCACCATATAAGTATGAAGTGACTGCGACCATGTTAATGTATTGCACGCAATATGTTTCATTTCTTTGGTGATGGTCTCAAATCTATCTAATCACGTGATGGCCTCAAATCTATAGCCAACGATGTTCCAGGTCACGATCTAATGAGAGGAATGCTCTAGAGACCAAATTGATAGCGAAGGAAAACAAGTGGCACGATGTCGGCAGTGCCGGCAGTGCAGTGAATCAGAGCTGCATAGCTGATCACTGTTAGTATCCCAGGGCCACACCCATACGGGCGGCCGTAAGGATACATCAACGGCAGACTGGCTGCACTGATGGCCGAACTGCAGAGGTCTATTTTTTTCGGTAACTTGATAGCGAGCGTTGGCGACAAATTTGTGTAAGTGAAGCGACAAATATTGGGCTTTGGGGAAGTTTATGCCGTTGTCGGAGGATCAGAACCCGGCCCAAGCGACCAAGAGATTGGACCTTGTTCGTTACACTTGGTTGTGCGTCCCATTCTTTGTGAGCAAAAACAAAACGGGAAAGTTTTCAGAATACAAAAATGATCACTGGGTGAAATTTTACATTTTTGTTTACTTTTTTGCATTTACATTTTGTACATTTACACCTGAGGAAAATGGTCCCAAGCACAAGAAAATAAATGATCACGCAACACAAAATATGCTTCATGGATTTCAACCACAATTCAACACAAGGTATGCTTGCAAGCACAAATATCAACGAGTGGTTTTCTGGATCGTGCAGACTTAATGACATAATCATTAATAGCAGCCGCGTTTCTTTGGGGCGATCGGGGTTTCGCTGCCGGTATGCGTATTTCGGTTTCCTGCATTCTAATGGTCACCGGGTAGCGTAAAACTGAACATAGTCAGTCAAAAATATAGATATTGCTTTGAAATTTGGTTTGGGCATCATCCATACTTGGTTCTTCAATATATATTCCGGTTTTTGAATATATTTAAGAAGGAAAAATGTGATGATTTTTTTTTTCCACATTTTTTCTTCTCAAATATATATATATATATATATATATATATATATATATATATATATATATATATATATATATATATATATATATATATATATATATATATATATATATATATATATATATATATATATATATATATATATATATATATATATATATATATATATATATATATATATATATATATATATATATATATATATATATATATATATATATATATATATATATATATATATATATATATATATACATATATATATATATATATATATATATATATATATATATATATATATATATACATATATATATATATGTATATATATATATATATATATATATATATATATATATATATATATATATATAATATTATATATATATATATATATATATATATATATATATATATATATATATATATATATATAAACGGAAGATATATTGGAGAACCAAGTATGGACGATACCAAAACCGAATTTCAAAGCAATATCTATATTTTCGACTGACTTATGTCGTGTTTTACGCTAGCCGGTGGCAGTGGCGGCTCCAGGAGGGAGGGGTCACGGGGGTCATGACCCCCCCTGGGCTATGGGGGGCACCACCGCGCCGTGGGGGCACCACCGCGCCGGGGCACCAGGACCACCACCAAAATAAAGCAAAAAAATCCGCGCCGCTATGCGGCGCAAATCATTCAGTGTTCTTTGAACCAAGGGCACCACCGCGCCGGTGTGCCAGGGGCACCATCGTAACGGTAGGCGGCACTGTGGGGTGAGGGGAGACACCGGGGCACTGTGGCTCCTTGAATCCAGATGGAAAACAATGGTCTGGTGCCGCCATGAAATCACAAGCATTGGTCGCTGGAAAAATAAATCGCGAAATGATGTTAAATTAAAATTGCTAAATTATGCCAAAAAATGTCCCTTCATGTCTCTTCAAAAATGTCCCTTGGGCCATGAAGGGGCACCAACGTGCCTTTATACCAGAGGCAACAACGTATCGGACTCGAGGGCAGACTGGTTATTGATTCGACTCCAATTTAATCGATTGGAATCGTTCAATCAAAATCCCTTGAATCAAAGAAGAATCGATTCACCACCGGATTTGTTTATTCGTGAAACACGATTGATTCAAACCCCGCATAGAAACAAGGCTGATTGAATACAAAAGACTGCAATGCTATTTCAATGGTGAGTCAAACGTGATTTGATTTGTAAAAAATTGATACTTTGAATCGGAAAGAATAATTTCTTAAAATGGTTATCCATGAATCTGACTGCATCATTCATATTCCAAAATGAATCGTGATTGAATCCTTCCAAAAAAGGTGAATCAATAACCAGTCTGCTCGAGGGACCCTTGGGCTGATGCATATAGATTATAGAACCTTTCGATTTTTTAGGGCCTAGTTATCCAGGCAAAAACAAAATAAAGCAAAAAAATCCGCGCCGCTACAAGGCGCAAATCAATCAGTATTCTTTTCCAGTACAAAAGGGTCTAACATAGACTGTACACACTGGCGGCCGCAGGGGGAGGATATGGGGGCCACGATCTCACCTTTGGCCTTAAATGGGGGGGGGGCAACATGTATTTTGACACCACCTTTTGCTCCAGACATATTTCCTCGTTTTGACCCTGCATGCTGATTCCAATAGCAAAAATTAGTTCTCCGACCCGCTCAAAACCTCAAATTAAGTATATCGCAATAATAGTATATCGCATGCATACGATTTACTGCTCGTAAAAACGGCTTCCACCCCCCCCCCCCCTGGTCACGAATATCGACTTCCCTCTTGGTCAATTCTTCATCAGCCGTCTGGGGCCGCCCTTGACTGTACAAATAATATATTTTAGCACCATCCGCGGCATTTTAAATGATAGAAAGGTTACGTCTGATATTGCAAATACCTTTAGACAACGTTGTCAATTTAAAACAAAATGCTGAAATAGGGGCACCCTCAAAATATAGTGGACCAAATCCTTTGGGTTTTGATATTTTGGTATAGGTAGGGGCACCACTACAATTGATGACCCCACCCTTGAAGATTGTCTGGATCCGCCCCTGGCCGGTGGCAATTAGAATGAGGGAAACCGCGCGACAGGCCAGCCCGTTAGCGGGCCGGTAGCGAGCCCATTGACTTACGTTATTAGCGAGTGGTAGCAAGCTTGTAGCGAAGGCGAGTGTCGCAGTGAGTGTCGCATGAAAGCTTTTTTTTCTCGAAAATACCTCTCGTATTTATCAACCGATTGTAATGAAACTTTCAAATTAAGTATATCGCAATAATAGTATCTCGCATGCCTACGATTTACTGCTCGTAAATCGTATATTGCAAATACCTATAGACACGCACAAATTCAATCAATTTAATTAAATGAAAACCCCCCTGTAATGCAACTTTCAGTACCCTAATTTTGAACAATTTGACACATACTGTCAACTTTTGTTAAGTTCTATCCCCCATGACCCGTGACATATGACCTGTTTCTCAAGGTCATGCCAGGCCATGAAGGGCTCTATTCTACTTCGCACCCTCGGCCCCTCCTATCCTGCAGTGCATCACTCACCAATGCGACACAGCTCAGAGGGGGTGATGGTGTCAGCCGCGGTGCGACACAGCTCAGAGGGGGTGATGGTGTCGCCGCGGTGCGACACAGCTCAGAGGGGGTGATGGTGTCAGCCGCGGTGCGACACAGCTCAGAGGGGGTGATGGTGTCGCCGCGGTGCGACACAGCTCAGAGGGGGTGATGGTGTCAGCCGCGGTGTGACACAGCTCAGAGGGGTGATGGTGTCGCCGCGGTGTGACACAGCTCAGAGGGGTGATGGTGTCAGCCGCGGTGTGACACAGCTCAGAGGGGTGATGGTGTCAGCCACGGTGCCGGTGACATGTAGTGGAGATCAGCCAGACCTGTGTTTTATGTCGCGCTGTGCGACCAGTGGGAGTCCCCTGCCTGGCCAGGGCCGGACTGCCGGTCTCGGGTGTTGAGCTGACTCCTCTCGGGTACACCCGACACCGGCCTGGGTCGCGCCGGAAGCGGCGTATCTGGCGTATGTTGTCTGTGTGGGTGTCGGGGCGCGGTTCAAAGCTGATTGGAGAGTTTTAGTTCGGGTTCAAACGGGTCGTCCCCAGCGGCCGGTTTGTCGTGTCAGCAGACGTCATGATACCTAACTCTGTCTGTCTGAACTGGATCACACTCGGCCGCTGTCTGGTCTGGTATGCCAGTCGGTCGCTGTCTGGTCTGGTATGTCAGTGTCTGCTGGCTGGTCTGGTTTGTCAGTCGGCTGCTCTCTGGTCTGGTATGTCAATCGGCTGTTGTCTGGTTTGGTATGTCAGTCGGCCGCTGTCTGGTCTGTTATGTCAATCGGCCGCTGTCTGGTCTGGTATGTCAATCGGCCGCTGTCTGGTCTGGTATGTCAATCGGCTGTTGTCTGGTCTGGTATGTCAGTCGGCCGCTGTCTGGTCTGGTATGTCAATCGGCCGCTGTCTGGTCTGGTATGTCAGTCGTCTGCTGTCTGGTCTGGTATGTCAGTTGGCTACTGTCTGGTCTGGTATGTCAGTCGGCTGCTGTCTGGTCTGGTATGTCAGTCGGCCGCTGTCTGGTCTGGTATGTCAGTCGGCTGCTGTCTGGTCTGGTATGTCAGTCGGCTGCTGTCTGGTCTGGTATGTCAATCGGCCGCTGTCTGGTCTGGTATGTCAGTCGTCTGCTGTCTGGTTTGGTATGTCAGTTGGCTACTGTCTGGTCTGGTATGTCAATCGGCCGCTGTCTGGTCTGGTATGTCAGTCGGCCGCTGTCTGGTCTGGTATGTCAATCGGCCGCTGTCTGGTCTGGTATGTCAATCGGCTGTTGTCTGGTCTGGTATGTCAGTCGGCCGCTGTCTGGTCTGGTATGTCAGTCGGCCGCTGTCTGGTCTGGTATGTCAGTCGTCTGCTGTCTGGTCTGGTATGTCAGTGGGCTGCTGTCTGGTCTGGTATGTCAGTCGTCTGCTGTCTGGTCTGGTATGTCAGTGGGCTGCTGTCTGGTCTGGTATGTCAGTGGGCTGCTGTCTGGTCTGGTATGTCAGTGGGCTGCTGTCTGGTCTGGTATGTCAGTGGGCTGCTGTCTGGTCTGGTATGCCAGTCGGCTGCTGTCTGGTCTGGTATGTCAGTCGGCTGCTGTCTGGTATGTCAGTCGGCTGCTGTCTGGTCTGGTATGTCAGTCGGCCGATGTCTGGTCTGGTATGTCAGTCGGCTGCTGTCTGGTCTGGTATGTCAGTCGGCTGCTGTCTGGTCTGGTATGTCAGTCCGCCGCTGTTTGGTCTGGTATGTCAGTCGGTCGCTGTCTGGTCTGGTCTGGTATGCCAGTCGGTCGCTGTCTGGTCTGGTATGGCAGAGGGCTGCTGTCTGGTCTGGTATGTCAGTCAGCTGCTGTCTGGCCTGGTATGTCAGTCGGCTGCTGTCTGGTCTGGTATGTCAGTCGGCTGCTGTCTGGTCTGGTATGTCAGTCGGCCGCTGTCTGGTCTGGTATGTCAGTCGGCTGCTGTCTGGTCTGGTATGTCAGTCGGTTTCTGTCTGGTCTGGTATGTCAGTCGGCTGCTGTCTGGTCTGGTATGTCAGTTGGCTGCTGTCTGGTCTGGTATGTCAGTCGGCTGCTGTCTGGTCTGGTATGTCAGTCGGCTGCTGTCTGGTCTGGTATGTCAGTCGGCTGCTGTCTGGTCTGGTATGTCAGTCGGCTGCTGTCTGGTCTGGTATGTCAGTCGGCTGCTGTCTGGTCTGGTATGTCAGTCGGCCGCTGTCTGGTCTGGTATGTCAGTCGGCTGCTGTCTGGTCTGGTATGTCAGTCGGTTTCTGTCTGGTCTGGTATGTCAGTCGGCTGCTGTCTGGTCTGGTATGTCAGTCGGCTGCTGTCTGGCTGCTGTCTCGTCTGGTATGTCAGTCGGCTGCTGTCTGGTCTGGTATGTCAGTGGGCTGCTGTCTGGTCTGGTATGTCAGTCGGCTGCTGTCTGGTCTGGTATGTCAGTCGGCTGCTGTCTGGTCTGGTATGTCAGTCGGCTGCTGTCTGGTCTGGTATGTCAGTCGGCTGCTGTCTGGTCTGGTATGTCAGTCGGTCGCTGTCTGGTCTGGTATGTCAGTCGGCTGCTGTCTGGCTGCTGTCTCGTCTGGTATGTCAGTCGGCTGCTGTCTGGTCTGGTATGTCAGTAGGCTGCTGTCTGGTCTGGTATGTCAGTCGGCTGCTGTCTGGTCTGGTATGTCAGTCGTATGTAGTCATCGGTCAGTCAGCCGTTTTCTCTGTTGCTCTGTGAGTCGGCGTGTCTGTTGCCATATCTCGGTCGGTCGGATACGTCGGCCGGTCGGCGTGTCTGTTGCCATATATCGGTCGGTCGGATACGTCGGCCGGTCAGCGTGTCTGTTGCCATATATCGGTGTCGGTCGGATACGTCGGCCGGTCGGCGTGTCTGTTGCCATATATCGGTGTCGGTCGGATATGTCGGCCGGTCGGCGTGTCTGTTGCCATATTTCGGTGTCGGTCGGATACGTCGGCCGGTCGGCGTGTCTGTTGCCATATCTCGGTCGGTCGGATACGTCGGCCGGTCGGCGTGTCTGTTGCCATATTTCGGTGTCGGTCGGATACGTCGGCCGGTCGGCGTGTCTGTTGCCATATCTCGGTGTCGGTCGGATACGTCGGCCGGTCGGCGTGTCTGTTGCCATATCTCGGAGTCGGTCGGATACGTCGGCCGGTCGGCGTGTCTGTTGCCATATCTCGGTGTCGGTCGGATACGTCGGCCGGTCGGCGTGTCTGTTGCCATATTTCGGTGTCGGTCGGATACGTCGGCCGGTCGGCGTGTCTGTTGCCATATCTCGGTGTCGGCCGGATACGTCGGCCGGTCGGCGTGTCTGTTGCCATATTTCGGGTTGTCGGATATGCCGGCCGGTCGGCGTGTCTGTTGCCATATCTCGGTGTCGGTCGGATACGTCGGCCGGTCGGCGCCGCCTGATGAGGCAGCTCATTCCAGACTGGGCACCGATAAACGTTGAGCCCCGGTGGTGCTGACGCCGACACTGATGTGGCTTGCGATAACAGTACAGCTCCGCCATGGTTCGCCGCAGATCCGGGCTGCCGCTCGAGCGCCGCCCACTAAGGATCTGCCCACGGTGTGTGTCGTTCGTGTCGTTCCTCCGAACTAACCATGCCAGTTTGAGAGCCCCAGCACATCCATGGTCTGACTGCTGTGTGTGTGTGTGTGTGTCCAGACACTAGACAGGTCAGAGGTCATGTAACTCACCCTTACTCACCATTCCCGGTTCCGCTGTGTGTGTCCAGACAGGTCAGAGGTCACGTAACTCACCCTTACCCACCATTCCCGGTTCCGCTGTGTGTGTCCAGACAGGTCAGAGGTCACGTAACTCACCCTTACCCACGATTCCCGGTCCCGCTGCGTGTGTCTAGACAGGTCAGAGGTCATGTAACTCACCCTTACCCACCATTCCCGGTTCCGCTGTGTGTGTCTAGACAGGTCAGAGGTCATGTAACTCACCCTTACCCACCATTCCCGGTTCCGCTGTGTGTGTCTAGACAGGTCAGAGGTCATGTAACTCACCCTTACCCACCATTCCCGGTTCCGCTGTGTGTGTCTAGACAGGTCAGAGGTCATGTAACTCACCCTGACCCACCATTCCCGGTTCCGCTGTGTGTGTCTAGACAGGTCAGAGGTCATGTAACTCACCCTTACCCACCATTCCCGGTTCCGCTGTGTGTGCCAGACAGGTCAGAGGTCATGTAACTCACCCTTACCCACCATTCCCGGTTCCGCTGTGTGTCCAGACAGGTCAGAGGCAGAGGAGGAGCAAGGCAAGGCAGGACAAAGCAAGACAGGTGGGGCAGGGCAAGACGGATGATGGAGCAGGGCAGGGCAGAGGCGGGAAGGGCAGGACAGACGCGTAATATTTTAATTAAGGAAATACAATATAATTAATGTTAACCCGTGCACAGCCGGGGTTCGTGCCAACCACAGACTGCCGGGAGGGGGCGGATAGCCCCCCCCCCTAAGATCTAAAAAAAACGCACGGAGTAGCGATAAGCGGAAAACGACATTAGATAACTCGAGACAAGCTCTATCGAAAGTATATCGGCCATTTCTTAAGCCGGTCAATATTGAGGTCAATATTGAGGTTCGTCAAAAGTCAAATTTCGCCTATATATGGGTGTGCTTAACAAAACCGTATATATTGATAACTCAAAGAGTTAGCGACACACGTCATGTGTCGCTACACACGTGTGTATAATTTCGTCTAATCATACGGTGACGAGGAATTCTGTAAGACGAAACGCATCCACCGGGTGGTGTGTTTGCTGTTCCT
Source organism: Chirona hameri (assembly GCA_036785665.1). Classification (NCBI taxonomy): domain Eukaryota; kingdom Metazoa; phylum Arthropoda; class Thecostraca; order Balanomorpha; family Balanidae; genus Chirona; species Chirona hameri. The sequence continues at coordinate 7,279 of JAXIVJ010013907.1, read as the reverse complement.
ATGTCTTTATACGAGTATTTATACGTACGTCATAATTGTCTTGACATTAACAAACCTGCATGTTTATACCAATTACGAAATAATAACGAAATAATTCGACTTTATTCGGTACTTTACCTCTACCCACCGCAACATTCAAACATTGCCTTACATATATGTGTTGCGGGTTTCCGTTCCTGCCTTTCAAGTAGCGTCGCCGTCTCTCATACCACTCCAGTTTGATAACGAACCTCTGTATTGTTCCACATGCTTCCACATGACCCTAATCATCATGGTTCCACATGACCGTGCCGCCACAATCTCCACACCGGTCCAATCCCGGCGCAACACCGCAACCCCCCTCACTACAAAAGCGACGCCGGTTCCGCGCGCGGCTGGCGGTTTCCCTAGTGAACAGCGCCACTGAAATATTGTACAACCGTTACATATGTAAGAAACGAGCTGTATACTCGTTTCTTCTCCTAATTCCTGTCCAACGTACTGAGTTCCAAGATTATACTTACAGAAGCTACTATTTGCTAATTATAAATTGTTTACCATCTGAAAAACGCGATACATAGTTAATTCATCGTGGGGTGCTAGTAATATTTTATGGGTCTGGTATCAAAATAAAATGTGCTAAAATATTTGAAGAACTTGCACAAATAGATACCTATCACTTATCAGCTAATTAATAACACCAAAATAGGACGAAATGTGTTGGGTTTTAATCTTGTTTGTCGCGAGGTTTATAAACATTTTATACTTCCGTGACACTTTTTCCCAGTAGGGAATGCATGCGTACCTACTCAGTCAATTTTGCCACCCCTGGCAAAAATCCGTGGCGCCGCCCCTGCTGTCCAGTGCACTCGGGCGCCGCCGCCGCCGCCGCCGCCGCCGCCGTCTGCGGGGAGCTCCTGAGACGTCTGATCCTCACAGTAATTAGAGCAGTCCTCCTCGCCACAGTGCACGGCCCTGATCCTCACAGTAATTAGAGCAGTCCTCCTCGCCACAGTGCACGGCCCTGATCCTCACAGTAATTAGAGCAGTCCTCCTCGCCACAGTGCACAGCCCTGATCCTCACAGTAATTAGAGCAGTCCTCCTCGCCACAGTGCACAGCCCTGATCCTCACAGTAATTAGAGCAGTCCTCCTCGCCGCAGTGCACGGCCCTGATCCTCACAGTAATTAGCGCAGTCCTCGTCGCCGCAGTGCACGGCCCTGATCCTCACAGTAATTAGAGCAGTCCTCCTCGCCACAGTGCACGGCCCTGATCCTCACAGTAATTAGAGTAGTCCTCCTCGCCGCAGTGAACGGCCCTGATCTTCACAGTAATTAGAGCAGTCCTCCTCGCCGCAGTGCACGGCCCTGATCCTCACAGTAATTAGAGCAGTCCTCGCCACAGTGCACGACCCTGATCCTCACAGTAATTAGAGCAGTCCTCCTCGCCGCAGTGCGCGGTCCTGATCCTCACAGTAATTAGAGCAGTCCTCCTCGCCACAGTGCACGGCCCTGATCCTCACAGTAATTAGAGCAGGCCTCTTCGCGTCGCCGCAGTGTACGGCCCTGATCCTCACAGTAATTAGAGCAGTCCTCCTCGCCACAGTGCACGGCCCTGCTCCTCACAGTAATTAGATCAGGCCTCTTAGCGTCGCCGCAGTGTAAGGCCCTGATCCTCACAGTAATTAGAGCAGTCCTCCTCGCCGCAGTGCACGGCCCTGATCCTCACAGTAATTAGAGCAGTCCTCCTCGCCGCAGTGCACGGCCCTGATCCTCACAGTAATTAGAGCAGTCCTCCTCGCCGCAGTGCACGGTCCTGATCCTCACAGTAATTAGAGCAGTCCTCCTCGCCACAGTGCACGACCCTGATCCTCACAGTAATTAGAGCAGGCCTCTTCGCGTCGCCGCAGTGTACGGCCCACGCATGATGGCTAACTGCAGCAGGCCATCCGGCGACGGACGGCGCCGCGGGCGCGTCGCGTGCCTCCCTGTTTAGTCCGTCACGTGCAGTCCCAGACCGCATGATAAGCATATTGTGTGACAAACGACCTCAGCCTGGGCTACCTCCGTACCTAAGACGACTGCGCTTATTAGTACATTCCTCACTGAACAGGCGTAATTACTCCATCGCGGCGCTCGTGTGGAGCGCGGCAAAAACGTACGCTGATGAGGTCTAATGACGACGTATACCTAACTAGCGCTCCGTGCCAAGGTGGCCGGGTGAGGGAGGGCGACGTGTACCTATACATAGCGCTCCGTGCCAAGGTGGCCGGGTGAGGGAGGGCGACGTGTACCTATACATAGCGCTCCGTGCCAAGGTGGCCGGGTGAGGGAGGGCGACGTGTACCTATACATAGCGCTCCGTGCCAAGGTGGCCGGGTGAGGGAGGGCGACGTGTACCTATACATAGCGCTCCGTGCCAAGGTGGCCGGGCGAGGGAGGGCGACGTGTACCTAACTAGCGCTCCGTGCCAAGGTGGCCGGGTGAGGGAGGGCGACGTGTACCTATACATAGCGCTCCGTGCCAAGGTGGCCGGGCGAGGGAGGGCGACGTGTACCTAACTAGCGCTCCGTGCCAAGGTGGCCGGGTGAGGGAGGGCGACGTGTACCTATACATAGCGCTCCGTGCCAAGGTGGCCGGGCGAGGGAGGGCGACGTATACCTAACTAGCGCTCCGTGCCAAGGTGGCCGGGTGAGGGAGGGCGACGTGTACCTAACTAGCGCTCCGTGCCAAGGTGGCCGGGTGAGGGAGGGCGACGTGTACCTATACATAGCGCTCCGTGCCAAGGTGGCCGGGCGAGGGAGGGCGACGTATACCTAACTAGCGCTCCGTGCCAAGGTGGCCGGGCGAGGGAGGGCGACGTGTACCTATACATAGCGCTCCGTGCCAAGGTGGCCGGGTGAGGGAGGGCGACGTGTACCTATACATAGCGCTCCGTGCCAAGGTGGCCGGGCGAGGGAGGGCGACGTGTACCTATACATAGCGCTCCGTGCCAAGGTGGCCGGGCGAGGGAGGGCGACGTGTACCTAACTAGCGCTCCGTGCCAAGGTGGCCGGGTGAGGGAGGGCGACGTGTACCTATACATAGCGCTCCGTGCCAAGGTGGCCGGGCGAGGGAGGGCGACGTGTACCTAACTAGCGCTCCGTGCCAAGGTGGCCGGGTGAGGGAGGGCGACGTATACCTAACTAGCGCTCCGTGCCAAGGTGGCCGGGCGAGGGAGGGCGACGTGTACCTATACATAGCGCTCCGTGCCAAGGTGGCCGGGCGAGGGAGGGCGACGTGTACCTAACTAGCGCTCCGTGCCAAGGTGGCCGGGTGAGGGAGGGCGACGTGTACCTATACATAGCGCTCCGTGCCAAGGTGGCCGGGCGAGGGAGGGCGACGTGTACCTAACTAGCGCTCCGTGCCAAGGTGGCCGGGTGAGGGAGGGCGACGTATACCTAACTAGCGCTCCGTGCCAAGGTGGCCGGGCGAGGGAGGGCGACGTGTACCTATACATAGCGCTCCGTGCCAAGGTGGCCGGGCGAGGGAGGGCGACGTGTACCTAACTAGCGCTCCGTGCCAAGGTGGCCGGGTGAGGGAGGGCGACGTGTACCTATACATAGCGCTCCGTGCCAAGGTGGCCGGGCGAGGGAGGGCGACGTGTACCTAACTAGCGCTCCGTGCCAAGGTGGCCGGGTGAGGGAGGGCGACGTATACCTAACTAGCGCTCCGTGCCAAGGTGGCCGGGCGAGGGAGGGCGACGTGTACCTATACATAGCGCTCCGTGCCAAGGTGGCCGGGTGAGGGAGGGCGACGTGTACCTAACTAGCGCTCCGTGCCAAGGTGGCCGGGCGAGGGAGGGAGGGGGGGGGGGCGGCAAAAGCCTGCTTGGTTTGACCTGCCTGTATCCTCGATCTACCGCTCTTTACTGAATTAAATCGGAACTCGGCAACCACTCAGCACTCCACCACACCGAACCACAACTGCTGCGCCCTAACCACAACTGCTGCGAACCACAACTGCTGCGTCCTAACCACAACTGCTGCGAACCACAACTGCTGCGTCCTAACGGGTGTTAGTAGCGAAATGCTGATTTTCGTGCTACCATGACACTTTTAAACGATACTCTTTACGGTGCCTTTCGGCAATTTATTCCGATATTACCCCGACTATGAGCACACTGCACACGGCTGCACTGCCGACTGCACTGCCGACTGCATTGCCGACTGCACACTGCACTGCCGACGGCTCTGGAGGCAGGCTGAGCCCAGCTGAACGCTCTCACGCCCCTCAGCTTTCTGTTTATTTCTGCGCCGATGTCCGTATTAGCATTGTACTGCCGTGCTGCCGTGGGATTTGCGTGACGTCGCCGTCAGCGGCTGCCGTCCATGGTCCGTTAGGGTGGTCCGAAATGTAACAAATATCTTCGATACAACGGGAACCGTGTTTTTCCCATTGCGAAAGCTTTCCAAAATGGTGCGGCAATCGATATTTTGAATAATATTTCCTTCGCCGAAAATGGATTGAAGTTCGGCCGATTTTAGCCAAATTAACGTTTTTTCTTCTTCTCATTTTGGCTACTTATTTACGGGTTGCAATTTCCAGTGCAATGCGCTGCATTTGTTTCTTTCTGCGTAGAAAAGCATCGATAACCGCATTGGGAAGTGTACTGACATCCAACCCTACGGACAGACTAACATCGTGCCACATCATAGGACCTATATACCACCAGGACCGGGTGACATCACCGGATCATCCCTCCCCCTGTAATGGCGAGGGTTAATGCATATTCTGGCGGCATTAAGAGGATCCCTAACCATATGTAGAAGCCGTCAATAGAACGGCTCTGTAGAACCCCTAACCATCTGTAGAAGCCGTCAATAGAACGGCTCTGTAGAACCCCTAACCATCTGTAGAAGCCCTCTGAATGAGATAGAAGACGCTATACCAAGCCGTGAGGGCCCTCTAGGAAAACTATCAGCCGCGGACCAGCTGAGAGACCTTGGACAGCGTGAGGAGCCTTCGGCTGGTCGGGAGGGTCCTTGCTAGACTGTGAGACCGCTAGGCCGCTTTAATTAAGAAGGCCCTGTGTGAGTTTGAGAGAAGCTCAGCCTCTTTGAAAACATCCTTTACCGGTCTGGTATGGCCTTTGCCAGGCCTGAGAGGGCAGTAAGGACCCTGGGCCCAATATCGGCCTATCTGAGACCTGAGAGGGTCGTAGGTCGACCTGAGAGGGTCCTTCAGGCTTGAGGATGCCTTTTGCCAGGCATAGGTATGAGACTCTTGGACAATCTGATGGGGCCTCTGTCGGTCTGAAAATGCGCTCGACTGATCTGATAGGACATTTGCCTGCCTGAGAGGGTTTCGTAGCATATGCCAGTCTGACAGGATTCTTGGTCGGTCTGCACGTGCCCTCATCCGGTCTAAGAGGGCCCTCGTCAGGTATGAGAGGGTATCTAAGATGTGGTGTTGTCCTAGGCCAGTCTGGGAAGATCCTTGCTAGGCTTGAGAGGAGGCTTGTCAGGCCTGCAATGGTCCTCGTCAGGCCTGATAGAGCCTGATCAGACCTGAAAGGGCCTGGTCAGACCTGAGAGGGCCATAAGGCCTTATGCTAGTCTGATAAGGCCTTCGCCAGACCTCAGAGGGTCCTGCCGGTCTGAGAGGGCCTTCGAGGAACCAGAAAGCAAGACGCTCAGGGGACTGGAAGGGCACCGGACATCGCACAGGGCAGGACAGAGCAGTGCAGGGCAGCAGGGTTGTGCTCGACTCAGAGTCGGTGAGTCAAATTTGACTCAACTTTGACTCAAATCAACTTGAGTCAGAATCAAGTCGCTTAAGAAAAATAAGGGCTCGCCTTGAGTCAGAGTTGAGTCGCTCAAAAAAAATATGGGCTCACTTGAGTCAGAGTCGAGTCGCTTAATAAAACTAGGGGTTTGAGTTGAGTCAGAGTGAGATGTCGCTTGAGTAAAAAATGAGTCGTCTGGATGCTGCTTGAGTCAAAGCTGAGTCGACTCATCCTCTTACGAGTCAAAGTCACATCTGATGCAAACAACAAATTGGAGCATAAAGGGGCCCAAACAATGTTCTAGAGTGTGAGGGTGAGTTCAGGTGCTTTTCAAACCACACAAATCAATTTGCTGTTGAAAAATAACTTAAAGAGTACTTAACTACATCACAAACTATGCTGACTGTTCCTTATCTTAAGTGAAGCAATACAATATTGAATATGTACAGTTGCCGGCAAATATATCGCTGCCCCCTGGCTTCAATGTAAGGAGGGGTGGGCTACCGCCTAAGCCAGTATACTGTGCCACCTAGCACATTCTGGCCATGTAGGCTTGCCGCATCACACCTCGGGTCGCCCGGCTCGAGCGTGCTAACCACCGCCGGGGACACCCCGCGTTATGTTAACTTAGAGTAGGTTATTTATTAAGTGGGCCCGAACCTCTGACGTAGATATGTATGGCGCAGGCCCGACCGCCGTGAGGGTCACCGGGGCCATTGGGAGGGAGCGGGCGAGCGAGGAGTCGGTGTGTGTGTGTGTGAGGCGGTCCCAGAATACAGGCAGCACCGCAGCACAAAGTTTTTCAACGGATCATCTAAGACGGAACTCAATATTTAGGCTTAAGCTACTGCAGGTAGGATAATAAAGAGATAGAGAGAGAGAGAGAGAGAGAGAGAAGGAGAGAGAGAGGAGGAGAGGAGAGAGAGAGAGTAGAGAGAGAGGAGAGAGAGAGAAGAGAGAGGAGAGAGAGAGAGAGAGAGAGAAAGAGAGAGAGAGATGAGAGAAGAGAGAGAGAGAGAGAGAGAGAGAGAGAGAGGAGAGAGGGAGAGAGGGAGAGAGGGAGAGGAGGAGGGAGAGTGAGGGAGGGAGGGAGTGGGAGGGAGGGAGGGAGGGAGGGAGGGAGGGAGGGAGGGAGGGAGGAGGAGAGAGGAGAGGAGAGAGAGAGAGAGAGAGAAGAGAGAGAGAGAGAGAGAGAGAGAGCGAGAGAGCGAGGAGCGAGAGAGCGAGAGAGCGAGAGAGCGAGAGAGCGAGAGAGCGAGAGAGCGAGAGAGCGAGAGAGCGAGAGAGCGAGAGAGCGAGAGAGCGAGAGAGCGAGAGAGCGAGAGAGCGAGAGAGCTGAGAGAGCGAAGAGAGCGAGAGAGAGAGAGAGAGAGAGGAGAGCGAGAGAGAGCCCTGTCAGACGGGAGCGACTACCTCCAGAATGATCAAAGCGATAACTACGTTTCTGCACGAGCACGTCGACAGACTATATTGGCATGTCACCGGCCCGCCCGGGCTTAGCCCGCGCGGCGCTGGGGTCTACATCCGAACGCTA